>PYHX02000413.1:51913413-52019778 GCA_004302925.2 Cochliomyia hominivorax
TTTTCTATATTTATAGAGCTCTTTGTAACAAATAATTGAGTCCCAAATATTTGTTCAACATTCTATCATCAACAAACCAGAAAATTGAGAAAAATCTGCCTAAATTTCATCATCCACTATGCAGCAAGAATATATTTTCAGAAAAATTTGACTTCAATTTAACTTCAAATAGCCCAAGCACTAAACTAATTGGTTACCTTTCCTATCGTATGTGTTGGGAGCTCTTTTAGAATCCTCACGTAGACTATTCCTTCTACCTGAACCAGGTTTTTATAATTTTAGTACGTTCCTTCATATGGTCACTTATTTTAATAGTATTAACAATACATTCATTTGTTTGATATTAAACGTAATAACTGACATGTTTTAAAAAGGTAACTTGTTTTACAAGGACTTACAAATGATTTGATATATTCATATATTTTCTGCCAGATCCTAAGGTTTTAAATTCCCTTTAAAATCCAAACTGTCAATCTAATTTGTTTTCCAATAATTTTCATTTTCTCTCCATGGTGTGTTTTAAATGATTCTATGAATGACATTGGACCGACAATAACTTTCTTATTTGTTCTATATTTTCTCTCATGAAAAGTTTTTCATTTCAAAGTTTTTGTCCAAGAACTCAATAAACTTTTGTCATCGTTAGAAAACATCTCTAGAAATCTAGTTTTTATGATTGTTTCAGGTTTCGATGGAAACTAAATGAAATAGAAAACTATAAAGTTCATAAGAAATAAACTTATTGTGTTGAGAGATACGGTAAACATAATTTTAATGGTTTTAATACCAAAATAAAGTTGATAATTTTAATTGGGTTAACATTTGTTTTAACCTCCTTAAAATAGGAAAAATAAATAATAAAACTCACTATGGAGTAATCAAACCCTTGTAAATCTTTCATAACAAATCATATAAATACCATAAAGGATTTAAAAGTAAAAAATACAAAAATCATAAAAATCAAACTGTTTTGCTCTTTCCGGTTCTTGTGATTATGAAAAAAAATATATTTTTTTGATTTTGTTTTGAAAAAATAATGTTTTAGGCTTTCAATTTCCACTTTGTTTGTACAAATTTTGATTCGTCTTAAAAAATAAAAATACATTTCCTGACCTTTTTTATTTAAGTATAAGTATATTTTTTGTGATTTTTGTATTATTTTATTTTTCATTCCATTGTTTGTTTGTTTTTTTTGTCTTTCTCCTCCCAATAACATCATCTTTTAATTGGATTTAAATTTGATGAAATTGCATCGCAACATACGTTCATATGGCAACAATCCAAACACATGCATACATTCATGTATAAAATTTTTACAAGCCATTGGGGAAGCTAATAGGAAGATAATGATTTTTATACACAAGAGGGTGAAGAGTCAATCTGTATGTAATGCTAACAAGGAATCATGTCAGATCCCATAATGTGTATATTCTGGCACGAATCAAAATCTTAGTCGATTAAGCTATGTTCGTCTATCTGTCTGTCGGAAATTTAGCCCGAGTATTTCAGTAGTCCTGAGAAGTTTCTTTTTTAAAACCAGTAAAGTATAATAAAAGATAAAGACCGAAACCTGAAACAACCTCTATGTAAGAGCGAAAATCTTTCGTCAAATTGTCAACTATAAATTTAGAATAAAATTCTCTCTCATAATATTAAGTTATACATACACTTCATTACGATTTCAAAAATGATCAAAAGCGGTTCAGTATAAAAAAGTTATAGCAAAAATATAACTTTTTTTTTATGACTCATTAAGCGTTTCGAGTTATATTTAGAGAAAACTTTTATGTGTCTGTTAGTATATGTGTGAATGTGAGTGTAAAAAATATAATGTATCTACTTCACCTGCATTTGTGGTAGAGGGTTTCGGAAAAACCGAATACAGTATCCATACTTGTTGTATCCAACACCACAGGAGATGGTTGGGGTATTTTAGGTTTGTGTTGATTTTTATAACATGAAACAAAAAATTAAGTTCATCCACCTTTTAGTATACTGTTAGACGCAGAATTATTTTCTGAGTCGATTTAACTATGACTGTCCTTCCGACCATCTGTCTGTCTCTCTTTCTCTGCGGCTGGCTGTCCATGTAAACGTTGTGAACAGTCAGCAGTTCGCAATTCGTAAAATATTTTGTCACATGTTATTATTTTGGCTAAAGGACGAAGCCTATTGAAATTGGCAATTTTCGGTCCAATATGTCAGGTACCTGCCATACAAACGTTCCTCCCGAAATGGTGTATTAAGTATATAAAATTCCTAAATATGGAGCGATTTCTTATTTATAATATATTTCATACAACGCCCATCTAAACACCACTTTTAAGGACATAAGTCTTACATATACTTTATTGTATTGTATTGTATTGTATTGTATTGTATTGTATTGTATTGTATTGTATTGTAATAATAACTGGTAAAATTAGGATAAATATGTGTAAACTTATAAGGGGGTCTGTCCCTAATTTCTTCTAGCTCTCAAATAACTCTCTAGCGAAAATTATTTTAAAACGCATTAAATTCACATTAATCTTGGTGTCAAAGTAATGTACTGCACAGTTAATTACTAATTAAAACCAACATTGTGGTGTAGGTTACTACATAGTCGTGCTTCACCGATATAACATCCGTTTTTGTTTTTTGTTATCTTCTTCTTCTTCCATTCCGCTTTGTTAGGGTTGATTTTTAAATAGTCTTAATTTTTTCCTTCTTCTTAAAAAATTTCAATGCAAAAATTGTTTTTAAGAAGGGAGCATTTGCTTTAAAAGAAAACAATCTTTTACTGACTAACAAATTTCAAATATTTATGTAGGTTTTTTTAAGTTTAGTTGGCAGGAGTGGGCTTTTCTTTGTTCATTTCCTGACTAAACAGTAGGTAGCAAATATACTTCTTGAGTAAAAGGATTCACTTTTGTTTTCTATTAAAAGTTTTGTTTTTCAATATCCGTGAAAGCGGATTTTTATTTTTAATTTCCAGAAAAATAGTAAATGTATTTCTATGACTGGAAATACCATATGCAACATAAGGAATAATGCATGGTTTAAATTAAAAGTATGCAAAAGTGTTATCAGGGTTGAAAAAATTATAAACTGGTTAACCAATTTTTTGCATTCTAATAATATTTAGTTGAATTAAAATAAATATATGTCAAAACCTTTAGCTTGTAACCTTTTCTCATTTTGATCCGATTTTTTTTTATTTTTATGGATTCATTCTATTTAAATCCGGTTAGTTTTTGTTAAAAAATAAAAAAATGCTTTTTGGAATTACTACTTAATTGCTAATACGTCGCAATGCATCGATTAAACTGGTTTTAAAGAGGAAACTGCTTAGGACAACAACGAGCAATGTGGCCAAGTTTAACTGAAATTGAACTGGTTTGATGTCATGCAAGAATACAATTCTTATGGTTTATTACATGATTCCATATTGGTACAACACACGGTATGACAATGTTAATAAGGACATATTGACTCAACAATACCTGTGTTGGTGAAGGTTATATAAATTAAAGTAAACAAAGAGTTCAATATGCTTTTGCTGTTGTGTGCTTATCATTAGCAAAAGGTCCTTTTGTTATTAAGTAATACGTTTTGCTTGAGTCCAAAAAAGGCAGAACTTAATTATGTATAAATAATTAAGCTTTATTTAAAACAATTTTCAAAGATATTGTTTTTAGTTTTTTCTTGTGATTATCTGACGCTCTTGTTATTTATCTTTTAAATTAAAAGCAAAAGTTAACAAAAAATAAAAACAAAAAAACAAAAGCTATAGTCGATCAAACCTGAATATTTAATGCCCTGAACCACATCGTTCGACATATTTTGCTAAAATCACTTTATATCCAGGACTTTTATGACCGAATTCCGGGAGGAACACGAGTACACTCAACCAAATGTCGTAGGTAATATTAAGGAAAAATTTTAATAGAACCTTAACAAAAAAAGTGTTAAATAAACAGATTTTAACTTTAATTAACATAATTATTCTTCAAATTTTCATCAAATATGCTAAAAAATTTAATCAAAAAAATTTTATAATAAAAGATGTTAAATTGAATATAATTATGAACCGTAAAATATTCTCTATAAACATGCAAAAAAAAAAAAACTAAACGGATGCTGGGAATATCCTTTTTACCAAAAAACAAAAGGAAAATGAAACGCAAAATTCTTAATAAAAGGTCCTGAGATAAAACAAAACAGAAAAAAATTTAATAAAACAAAAAATAGTAAAAAATAACAAAAAATGTATTAAACTAATTCACAAAGCACACAAATACTTACAAAGTCCTTTAAGGATTAGTTAAACAAACAAAAAAGAAAGAAAGAATGAAATAAAAGGATAAATACTAAAGTAGGTATTAGTGTTTTTTTAACATGGGCTAAAATCTTTTGGGTGGAAGGATGTGGGATATGATTGATTCAAAAGAATTCTCTTTAAGAAATTTTATTTAAAATGGTCAAAATTGGTCAAAATCTACTTCATTAAAGTTTTACTATTTATAAGAACTTCAGCTCTTGTTTTGAAGTTGCTGCATAAATTACTATTAATCGTCTAGAAATATACTTTAAAGGTCCTGAAGAATTCTCTTGAAATATTTCCCGCTTTGATAGTGTGTGTTATACATGTACATATTTTTTTCTTTAAAAAAATGTGTTGATTCGTTTTTCGGAATTCATTTTTATTCCAATCATTCCTGTGATATGTATTAAGTTTGGAATATTGCACACTTTTACAATCTATTGGATGTACATGTAAATATTATTTTATTAAAATTTAAAATGTTTTGATTCATTATTCGTAATATAATCGATACAAAGCTTATTATAATTCCAATAATTCTGGTATCATATGAATCAAAAGAACTGCACAGTCTTTTATAATAAAAATGGACCATTCTGCATCGATTGTAAAAAGAAAGATTTGTTTTGCAATATGTGACCGTATATGACTTTTTATCTGATTTAATATTTCGGCCGATTTTCCTTGATTGATTTCATCTACCTTTAACACAAGGTTTTGCGATTGTCTAAGCCAATTTCAACTGTTATGTTTTAGCTGTGATTTTTTTCATCACATTGGTCCCAAAAAAGTGAACAGTCAAAAATGTTTCTATTGTTTTAAATTAAATCCATTTTTTTTACCCTTAACTATATTTTTTCCTTACAATTCTGAAAGTCGTTAATCTCCTATTCATATCAGAATTTCATTAAGTAAAATTTCGTTGCTTTTATTAGGAGCAAAAACTATGAAAGATAAAAATTTAACAGAATCCTCCGAAAACAACACAGTAACTAATTTTTGAACTGTTCTTAAAGGCACCTCTGCATTTGATAGCAATAAGCAAACATCTTAATTAACAATTTCCCAAATTTCTCATAAAACTCCTTTTGAAATATGAATTTAAAATGCATATATCACACATAATTAAATTATGCTAAACTTATTTCATTACCTTTCGTAGCTTTCGTTTACAATGAACAACATGTAATAGTGTACCCGGTAGTCGTCCTTAACTGGCCATATCTTTCTTTCTACACCACCAGAAGTGGTGATGAAGTTTATTTTATCTTTGTGTCATATAAATAAATTTGTCATACACACATATTTATTTTTTTCTAAGAATAAAATCCAAAAGAACTACATTGTGCTGGGTATTTAGCTCTCATATAATTTTACTAACTTCTTTAATGCACGTAACTAATTTGGCGACTATCAAACCATATTTTGATATAACCCCAATACAAGCTCACTTCCCGAAATATAATTTTATGCTTATATAATTCCTAAACCAATAATAATCAAATAAGACAAATTTTATTGAATTTCAGCACAATTATTTCTCTAATTATGTTAATAATTTGACCAATATCTATTCATAATTTCATCGCCTTCCGGGACGAGGGTTTTAACTTTTATGACTATAAAATTTTAAAATTGAAACTTTTTACATTCTTTAAACAGTCTTAAATATATGTATCTAATTTGACAGTTATCGGGCTATATCCAGTTATAACACTACCCGAATAGGGTTTTAGATTTCAAAGGTTCTTTAACATGGACTGATTACATTAAAAGTATGTAACAGAATTATACTTCATTCTAGTTTTTATATGCAGCATATTCTAACTAACATCAGTGGTGGAGAATATTTAAAACTCGGCACAGCCAAATATAGCATTCATTGTTCTTTTTCTTAATAATTTTGTAAAACTTTTGAACCAATTGTCCGGATGGCATACGATTCTGATATTATATAATTTACTAGCTCCATACTTAGAGGGTGTTGTCAATGCCCTGAGATTAAAAATAAACAATTTATAGAGAAGAGTACATTTTGGAATATAACTGAAATGAAATTTGGGTAAGACACTTAATTTTTCAAGAAATTATATAGAGAGAAATATCCTCTTAAATTGGACAATAACGTGTGAATTTCAGCTTACATCGTGCTTTATAGCTAAACCATCCATTTTGATTCGGTACTGACAAATAAAGTAATTCTATGTGTTTTTTTATATAAACACTCATTATTAGCTTTTGTTTTACATTTTTCCAAAAAAACTTTTTATAAAAATAACAAAATTTACCTTAATTTTATAAAAAATATAAAATAAAAAATAAGGAAAAAAACAAAAGAAGAGAAGTGAAAAGAATGGAATGAAATAAAACCAAAAAAGATAAATGTGTTTAAATATGATAATGCCATTTGAACCCACTTCTAACCCAAAGTGTTAAAAGAACAGTTGTGAATAATGATTATGATAACATATTCTGGGATGATGATTAAAATTATAACGATAATAAAAGCAGTAGACCACACAATATACTTTTTATGCAGCTTATGTAGGAGATTTGTGTGGAACAGACAGAAAATTGAAAAATCTAATCAACCAAAAATAAAAGGAAAATATATGTAAAGAAAAATAAATATGAATAAAATATTCGACTGTGCCGAATTTTTAATACTCTCCACCACTTACATTATGGATTTGATATTGGTATTATTATGATATTGGTCCATACATAGCGAACATGGTCTGATAATTTCCAAATTAAATACATATATTAATTTAAATAAACTGTATTAAAATTTTATAGTGTTACAAGCTTAAGACCTTTAATGGAAGTATACCTTTGGCCGATATTCATCACATTCATTAATAAGTAATATATATATTAAAAATTTAATTGTTGTGTTTTTCATATATAACTATATTCTAGGAAGGAGCCTTGTATTGGAGCTATATCGAAATATGAACCAGTATTCATCAAATCAGATAAGTATATTAAAAACTGTCAGAAAAATATTGTGCTAAATTGCAATAAAACTCTTACATATAAGAATTTTATAACTCAAACCCATTTTCCGGAAAGGGGTTTTATATGGGAGTTATATCCAAAAACGGGTCGCTGATGTTGGGGTGTATCAAAATTTTGCATATTTTAGCTTGTAACCTTTTCTCATTTTGATCCGATTTTTTTTGATTTTTATGAATTCATTTTATTTAAATCCGGTTAGTTTTTGTTAAAAAAATAAAAAATGCTTTTTAGAATTATCATTTTATTGCAAATACGTCGCAATGCATCGATTAAACTGGTTTTAAATAGGAAACTGCTTAGGACAACAACGAGCAATGTGGCCAAGTTTAACTGAAATTGAACTGGTTTGATGTCATGCAAGAATACACTTCTTATGGGTTATTACATGATTCCATATTGGTACAACACACGGTATGACAAAGTTAATAAGGACATATTGACTCAATACTACCTGTGTTGGTGAAGGTTATATAAATTAAAGTAAACAAAGAGTTCAATATGCTTTTGCTGTTGTGTGCTTATCATTAGCAAAAGGTCCTTTTGTTATTAAGTAATACGTTTTGTTTGAGTCCAAAAAAGGCAGAACTTAATTATGTATAAATAATTTAGCTTTATTTAAAATAATATTCAAAGATATTGTTTTTAGTTTTTTCTTGTGATTATCTGATGTTTTTGTTATTTATCTTTTAAATTAAAAGCAAAAGCTATAGTCGATCAAACCTGAATATTTAATGCCATAAACCACATCGTTCGACATATTTTGTTAAAATCACTTTATATCCAGGATTTTTATGACCGTATTCCGGGAGGAACACGTGTACACTCAACCAAATGTCGTAGGTAATATTATCGAAAAATTTTCATAGAACTTTAACGAAAAAAGTGTTAAATAAACAGATTTTAACTTTAATTAACATAATTATTCTTAAAATTTTCATCAAATATGCTAAAAAATTTAATCAAAAAAATTTTATAATAAAAGATGTTAAATTGAATATAATTTCATTAAAAATTAACGAAAAATATGTTATATCAACGGCGGTAACGCATCGTAAGTATAATAACACACAAATTGAGTATAATATTTTATATAACATTCAAATTAATGTGATTGAAACTAATAGAATATTTTACATAACTTCATTAAAGAGCAAATGGAATATCAGCTGATTAACAAACATGTAAGTAATTTTTTATCAGAAATACAAGCTGGTCGGCTCACCATTGTCCTCTGACATAGCACTATTTTCAGTTCCCTATTATTTAAAACAAGCGCTTTGTTATACAAAAATTCTCCTTAGTCCTAGATCTCGAAAGAAATTTCACAAATCGACGTGTATTAAACAAATTAATTGGGGCCAAATTCTCGCTTTGAAAGTTTTCGCTACATAGTTCTTAAAATATTTTATAATTAATATACGTATTTATTTATTGCTACATTAACGTATTTTTCCTCAGTTCTATTAAATTTTCGAAAATTCGAACTTAAATATGTTATTTTAATTGAATAATATTTAAATTGAATAAATTGAAATTATTTTTGTCAATTTGAATAATGTATTATTCAAACTGAATAATATTTATTTAAATTAATCGCATTTTTATTAACGAATTCACATAGTCATAATGACAATTTTTCGTCAGTTTAAAGAATTGACGAAAAATTAAAGAAAATTTTAATTATGGTGAATAAAATTTTTGTTGGCTGATATTTAACTTATTTTTTCAATTCTACATCCTTTTTCATTATATTTACTATCTTTTTTTGGTACAGTGTATGGATGATAGGAGAAATAATGAACCCATCATCACCAATTTCAATAGGCATCGTCCAAAATAATAAAACACGTGTCAAATTTCATCAAAATATCTCTAAAATTGCGACCCGCATTTTCTTTACAATGTTTATGGAGACAGCCTGCCACACGGAACTCGTTTTATTGAGTCAGAAAGTGATTCTGAGTCGAACGGTATATCTAAAAATGGTGGTGGCAATATTTAATCTATGCGTTATAAACTTAAGCACATTATAGCCCAACAATCTATGTTGGTATAGGTTTAAAATTGTGAAGAAAAATAACTTCACTTATTTGTGTAATTAAATCACAACAAATTGTATAAAAAGAAATCATTTTATTTAAATATTGTTTAAATAAAATTAAAATAAATGTATTAGAATTTCTTTTAATACACACAGGTATTTGTGTTAATCTTAAAAGACTTAAGTTGTTTACGTTTAATTAAATTAATACATCTACTTTAATTCATTTAATCCTTTTATTTTCCTTCCCAGTTTCTTTTATTATTCTTCTCCTTTTTATGTTCTTAGCAAAACGGTAAGATTTCTTATCAACAGCGACTTTAATTGAATTCCATTTAAAAGAAGAAATTTATTTAGATGTTTACTTTTAAAATAACAATTTGTTCAAATTCAAGTATCTTTAATGTGAAGGAATTTGTTGAAAGCAACTAAGATTTAACTTTTTTACCCTTTACAGTCACAATGAGAGAATGTTTAGTCTCTCATTTTGAAAGTAAGAAGGAGAAGGAATTACTTGAGGTAATTGATTGATTTTATTGAAAAGATATAGAAAAATATCTGAAGCACTCTCGAAATAAGGTTAGACTTAAAAACTCATGGATAAGAGCAGATATTTTAGGGAAAAGTTTACATGTCACTTCAATGGCATAGGAGTTGTAATTCCCCTTATAACGGAAAGAAGTAAAAAATTCACTTTATAAACCAGTCAAATATATACTAAAGGCTCCAAGTCTAAATACAAACCTATATAACCTGAGTGTTTTTATGTATTGATCACTGGAAATGATAATTATTACATAACGAGAAAGGTGGAAAGATATTAGATGAGAACCACATAGAGATTTGCTAATAGGCAAAAGTACGGTATTTATCCCAGAGTTCTGAAAATTGCACACAGCGATCGGTTCAAGGATTCAGACACCTTCCATATTTCCTGAAGTTAACATATTAAATATTGTCCACAATTATGATCGGAAAAAAATCTGAAATTTTATAATTGTGACCTTTACATGAATAATATGATATGCTATATATTTCTTTAATATCGGGGGAAGCTTAATGGTACCAGTCATATATTCTTTTTTATAAAATAAACATTGGTTAAGTATATCAAAACTTAGTTAATAAGTACTCTTTTATTTACTAATTGTGTTATATAAGTAATGCAGGGAGTATACTTAATAAAATATATGTGTGTAAATACATTTATAACTCATACGCATAATAAAAACAAAATTATTTTTAATAAATGGTGATCGAAATCAGATGAAATAATTCCATCATCGGTAGATTTATTATTAAAAAATTAAAAAGTTTGAGTTTTGCTTTTTTTCTATTGGGTATTTTGTAAAATTTGTATAGAAAATTTTAATTTTGTAGGAAAATGTTCAATTTATAAAAGATCGTTTTTATTAAAATAAAATAAAAAAAAACTGGCATCTGCACTTTTCCGATTATTAATCTAGAAGTATGTTTAGTTACATTAAATCAAAAATTTTAAAATAAAAATATATGTTTTTTTGTTTTTTCCAAAAAGTAAAAATTTCAGAATTTTGTAAGATTTGTGTATAAAATATAAGAAAAATATTATCTTTAAATGAAATCTTTTCTTAAATCAAAAAAAAAAAAAAAAAAAGACTGTGTAATTAAAAAAAAATCAAAATAATTATATCATAATAATAATAATAATAATAATAATAATAATAATAATAATAATAATAATAATAATAATAATAAACAGAAATACACGCTTCCAGTATTTTTCTAAGACTTTTTTGAAAAATTAATTAAATGTAAAAAGATTGACAGTGAAAAATAGGAATAATTTTGCGTTTTCTGTATGTTTTTGCATTTTTCTTTTTACCTTAAATAAACTGAAGAAAAAGCAAACAAAAAATTATTTAAAGCAAAAAATGTTTGACCTTGTGACTTTTCTTTAAGGAATGGGTTAAAAGCACGTCAGTGTTGTGTACAATTTAATTTAATATTTATATATTTTATTTGATTATTTATTGGAAAATAATTTCAACCATCAGAGCTATGTACATTGATACGGAGTATCATGTAGCAAAAACTTAAAAGCAAAATAGGCGTATGGTTCATCTTATCCTAATTGTTCCGTAAACAGATAATCTGATGTCATCGAAGGCTTTCAAAATCTTTTGAGAGCAAGTAAGATTCTTTCAAAAGATTGTTTGTTTATTATTCATAATCAGTTGGGTTTCCCTAGAATAGCTCATGTTTGATCGGAAACCTCCGATCAAACATGTGTTTTGAAAGTATTTCAGTATATTTAGAGAAATAATAGTAACTCATTTAAATAGAAATTGTGCAATTGTATGTATATATATTAATAACATAAAATAAAGATAGTTAGAAACAATTATGTCGAATTTCAATAGAATTGGTCATTATTTATTGCAATTTTAAGCATAAAACTTTTTCCTGGTCTTACATGGGAGCTATCGCAAAATATGGATCGATGTCAACTTAATAACATATACCCAAAGCAGTTAGAAAAATTAATGTTTGGAACTTCAAAAGAATTGATTCAAATTTAAGAGTTTTAGAGCTTAAAACCATATTCCAGGAGGGGGACTTATATGGTAGCTAAGACAAATAATAATTTTTTTTTGCCGTTGAAACGATAAACCTCGTTTTAAATGGAAAATTGCTTAGAAGAAAAACAACGTGGTCGAATTTGATTGAATGTATAAAATTATTCTGGCGTGACAATGTTTTAAATAGATAGATAGACAGACAGACAGACAGACAGACAGACAATGAGGAGCAGGCGGACATGGCAAAATATTTTTTCTTGATTTAATGTAAGAATATATACTTTGTTGGTGTGAGATGATTCAGAAATGGGTGCTGAATTGAAGAAAAGTAACGAAATAACGAAAATTTTCTTTTATTCTTCAAATTGACGAAAATTGTTAAAAAGACTATTTGAATTCGTTAATCAAAAAGCGGTTACTTTGAATAATTATTAAAATTAAATAATACAGTATTTAAATTGACATAAATAAGTTCTTTATATTGAAGAATATTATTCAATTTGAAGAAAAATTATATTAATTTGTATGAAAAATCAGTATATTTAACACAATTTTTTTAAAGTTCTATGAAAACTTTTCACCAATATTATCTGCAATATTTTATTCAGTGTAGACTCATAACGTGAAATTATCTTGTATTTCTACTAAAATTCACTATATTTATATATGATTTTCTTTTCGTAATAATATTTGCTTTTAAAAAGTGTATCACTGAGTTTAAATTAAATATCATCCAATTCCTTTGAGACAAAATACGTATTTTTGTATCTATTTCGTGTATCAAAAATAAAAACTTTTTCATTTTTCCTTTAAACACTCTTTTCCACACAAATTACGCGAAACATTTGTAAACAAGAAAATTTACTTAAACATTTTTAAATTGTCAGTCAGACACACCTCAGTTCAGCTTATAATTTTCATTTCTCTGAAATTGTTTGAAAATTGTGTTAAAGTGCAGTTTGTCTTTCTAATTAAATAACATTTTACTCTTTTTTTCATTTTCTTTATATAAATAAGAGAAATTGTGTTTCTTTGTAGGTTCTTTTTAAATGACGTGAATATATTTTATAATTATTTAAATGGAATTAAAAGTCAAAGGTTTACATGCACTTAAAGGATTAAATTAGTATTTTGAAGACATGCACATGCATGATATATGCATGTTGATGTACATTTATTTTATGTTTATCTTCTACAATTATATATGTATGTAAGTATTATATATAATATAACATGTCATCTAATTACATACATAAATAATGATATAATTTATCACATTTGATACTTTTTGCGATTATGCAAATTAATACAATAGATTTAATGAGCTCATTTTTTTTTTGCTGGAGAAGTGTTTATTAAATATAAGTAAATGTTATGTGTGAGATCATGTATGTAAGTCAAGTTGCATATTAACATGATAATGTGAATTAAAATTTCGTATATATTAATGAATAGTTTTGAGGAAATAATTATATGTTTTTAGCAAAAGATACTTAAAAAAATATATACATACACTGTACGGCATAAATCAATGTACCCCAGCTAAATAAGTGAGTATTTTATCCTCCATCACCTCAAGTGGAGATCAGGGTATATTACTTTTTCATATGTAAACCTTAGAAAGAATCACCTAAACCACCATAAAGTATATATATTTATGCAAAATATCAAAATCTGAGCCAAATTAGCTATGTCCGCCTGTCTTTTGGATACATCTCACACCTAAAATAATAATCCGAATTGAATGAATTTTATTTTCTCATTATCCTCAGCAGTTTCCTATTTATAAGCCAGCTATATCAATTTATTAAAAAAATAGTTATAGACAAATATCTGAGACAACTCCCAGAACTTAACTCTGACATACAATTACATGTGCTTTATTATCTAATAGAAGAAATCTTAAAAATCTGATCAAAATAGTAAAAGTTATAGCCTAAGATATGCAAAATTTTGATACACCCAAAAATCTGTGTGTCCTATAGGACGCAATTTCGAAGATGTTCTTTTAAAATTCTTCATAAGTACATATTTTTGATATAATAATAAACAAGAACTAAAAAGATTGTGCTGGGCTTATTAATTGGCTTAGCTGCCATATTGGGGACTTTCCTAGCGTCTAAAACTTTTAAATGTAAACCAATTCTACTACAATTCGGTACAATCCATTTTCTTACTGTCTTGAGTAAACATTAATTTAAAAAAATTTCGGTCCATATTTTGCAATAGCTGCCATATAAGGTCTACTTCCGGAAAACGGTTTTTAGCTTATAAAACTCTAAAATAAATTCCAAATATTTTGAAAGACTCCACAACTATAAACGATCTTTAATATATATTGATGAATTGGCTAATTTCGGTTTATATTAGACCCTTTCCCGGAAAACAGTTTTAAGCTAGTCAATAATGACCTATTATACCATTATATATATACAATAAGTATTTTCTTTAAATTATCATATTAACTTTTTTCATTTATTATTTTTATTAAATTTCTTAACAAGAAAATCAGGGAAGAAAACAAATTATGTACTCTATTAAGCAAACAAATAGACTTTAAAATATTTGGTAACTCCATATTATACAACAGCAAAAGTCTTGGTACCCTCCAAAAAACAGGAATTACAAGTAAATTTACATAACTTTTGAAAATATCCCTTAAGAAAAAGAACTTTATTTAATTTGTACGGCATCGAGTACACGAGCTCTTTTGTGTTGCAATTCACTCAAACAAGATTCGAGTTGATTTTACTTCGAAGTCTGTTTTCCCATTTTGCAGATGTTACAATATTTCGGTCTTCTATTGTTAATTCTTTTCACACCATTTTTAATAACTACGTCAATAATAATCAGTTCTACTTGGTTTTTCAAATTTCCTAAAAATTCGATCGAATGAATTGCATAAGTAACATTACAAATAAAAAATCATTTTACAAAATTAATTCAGGTATACCTAGACTTTTGAAGTGCAAAGATTTTGATTTACCAAAGTCTAAATGATAATAGACAATGTCCTTGGGTGAAAAACATGATTCAAATTTCATTAAGATATCTTAAATTGTGATCTGCATTATATTCACAAGGTTAACATTGACAGTCAGACAGAGGAAACCTACATGAAAGAGATTCTAAGTCCAACAGCATTCTCACAAGTATTGTTAGTAATATTGTTTTGCCTGTTATAAACATCTGTACAGATATATACATGTAAGGTTTAGATTTTAATATTGAACATACTAAAATTATTATTATTATTATTATTATTATTATTATTATTATTATTATTATTATTATTAATATTATTATTATTATTATTATTATTATTATTATTATTATTATTATTATTATTATTATTATTATTATTATTAACGTTACGGTAAAAATTAAAAAATGCGCAAAAGGTTGATACAATTTTTTTTGAAAATTCAAGTTTAATTAACATTATATTTTATTACTATTTTAGACTTCACAATCACCAATTTTTGTTTCGAATAAACCATGTTTTCCGTCTAAAAAGCTGACCTGATCTGATCGGACTAATATTTTAGGTAGCTACCTTACAAATTTCCTTGCGGAATGGATATTTAAGATCGCAAAACTTTATCTTTACATGACATATTTTAAAAAACATCGCATTAAGTCAAAATTTCGTAAATTATATTAAAAAACTTAAATCTCAAAAACGCGTGTATTGTGATTATTTTTCGTGTACCATAATTTTAATAGCCCTCATAAGACGGCCACTTCCAAGAATTTCAATTAATGTCACAAATTTTAGTATAATGAAAATTTTATACAAATCGTAAAATCAACTTCTTGCGGGTCCAACCATAAGTATGATTAATATTGTTGATTGATATACATACACTTGTAACTCATACGAACCTATAAACTAAAAATTGCATAAAATTAAAAAATATATATAATAATGATTTGTCACAGTTATTCTCCCTAAAATAGGCGTCATATATTAGGGAAATATACCAACTTCTAAGATATGCAAAATTGCCACATTCAGTTTGTGGCAATGAATGAGATCGCATTAACATTATAGAATTCGGTCTCATTATATATATTTGAATACAGTATTGTATAGAGAATTTAAGAAATTTGGCTACCTTACAAAAAAGCATACGCGAAAACATGGCTTACTACCCAAGACAATTTCAGAACCGAAATTTGTATATATTTTTGAAATTAGAAAAGTGTGTTTTATTACGGATATTAAGAATCTGTTTCAAAATCCTTAAATTCGTCTTAAGAATGCATTTAAATAATATTTCTCATTGTGATTCATTATTATAATTTTGTTATCATAACAAATGCAATTTGAAGGAAAACATCAATATTAATTATTTGTATACTAAAATCACACTAAAATGTGTTTTTAAAAAAGATGTTATTATAAGTCCAAATAGTACCGCACCATTTAGATTTCCAATAATTTACTATTTTTATACGAATATGTGGACAAAAAAATATATGTTACATTTTTTTGTGAATTAGATTCATTAGAGAAAAATCAATAAATTGTACCATATGAAATTTTTTGTTTAGCTTCAGTTTATTGTTCATTAATTAAGCAGAATATTCTCGAAGGAAATCATAAGAACAGTAGCGAACAAAATGCCTTATAATACCTTTTATACCCTCCACCGTAACATATAGTGAAGAGGGCATATTAACTTTGTCGTTCCGTGTATAATGCTAAGAAGTTAACATCTCAGATCAAAAATGTATATATTCTTGCATCAAATCAAAGTCTGATTCCATTATAATCAGCCCACATCCACAATAATTGACGTAGCTCAATGAAATTTTGCCTGACTATTTGTAATAGTCTTGAATAGTATCCCATTTAAAAGCAGCATAATCAGTTCTGTGTATTAGAAGTTATAAACCAATATCTCAGCCGAGCTCTAGATTCAGTCAAAGAGCTTGTCAATTTTAGTTCGACGAATTTAATTGAGATTTTGCCATAATATTGAGTTATATATTCATTATCATTGCAAAAATAATTAATATCGGTTTATTAAAAAAATGTGTTAACTCATTAAGTTTTCCTTTATCATATTTAAGAAAAAATTTTATATACTGTACACGTTTGTGAGTGTATATGAATAAGATAAAGCATATTTATTATATATTATTCGGCATAACCGAATAGAGCTTTCCTCATTTTTTATATGCAAAAAAACTCTTTTTGAAATTTTAGAAAGAAAAGTCAAAGTTGATTTAGAATATTGCAGAAAGTTACTTTCAAAAGGCCTTAGTTATTCAAGCACTCACATAATTTCCCGCTGTCCTTTAGAAACTAAATGCTGCAAAAATATACAAAAACAAGAGATATTGATTTGTTTAATAAGAGCAAATACGCCAGCAGATTTAATAAGTTTCTGTTCATTTTTTTTTTGTTTTTTGTTTCAAAATTAGAAATATACTGCATCATAATTCAAATGCTCATTAAAATGAAAAGTTTATTTAGGAATTAAAAAGAAAGTTTTGTGACTTTCTTATTTTCTTTCTGACTTAAATTTTAGATCAATTATGAAAATTAGTCCATACATTCCCATGATATATAAATTCTTCATTATTTTTATAACCTCCATCAACACAAGTAATGATGAGGTCATATTCACTTTATCATTTCATGTGTAACGCCAAGAGGGAATAATTTTAGACCGCATGAAATATATATATTCTGGCGTTATTTGAATTACTATGTCCGTATGTCTGTCTGTCTGTTAGAAACATTCTCACGCTTAGAATAATTGCTGAATTGTTGAAATTTGGCCTCACTGTTTTCTATTATCCTAAGCAGTTTTCTGTTTAAATCCAGTTATATGGATTTATTAGCAGAAAAATTATAGAAAGATATCTAAGACAACCTCAAAATTTTCTGAAAAAAAAAAAACATTTATAATTTTTTCAACAATATTTTTAAAAGCAATTTAATCATAGCATATATAGTGTTATATATACTCTTCTTCAACATACAAAAAATCATAAAAATCAAATTAATAGAAAAAAAGTTATAGGCTGCAATATACAAAACTTTGATATAACTCAAAATATATGTATCATATGGATTGTAATTTTAAAGATAATTTTCTTAAATTTGCAATATATATTTATTTCGACACAATGATAAACCCAAGAATATAATATTGTACTTGGGTAATTTTTTGACCTAGCT
This sequence comes from Cochliomyia hominivorax, assembly GCA_004302925.2. Taxonomy (NCBI): domain Eukaryota; kingdom Metazoa; phylum Arthropoda; class Insecta; order Diptera; family Calliphoridae; genus Cochliomyia; species Cochliomyia hominivorax. Next base: position 51,931,539 of record PYHX02000413.1, read on the forward strand.
CCATTATAGGGTCCCTTCCCGAAAAATGGGTTTAAGCTCACTATCTTTGAAATATATTTTTAATTTGAAAAATCTCAAATTATAGCTCCCAAATGAATATGAATCAATTAGATTTTAAATAATCGAGATAATTTTTCTTACTATCATGAATATGTGTTACTTTCATGGCGTTACATTCCAGTCCACATTTTGCTGCAGTTTCCATTAAATCCCATTCCCGGAAAGCAACTTAAGAATTGTAAATCTTTTAAATGCAAAACAATTCAACTGAAAATGGGCTCTGTTGTTCTATACATTACTAAGTTAACGAATTTCGGGCCATATTTTCTATAGTTCGCATTTGGGGCCTTTTACCAGCAAAGAATTTAAAATTTCATTCTATTTGCCATATTTCACTGAAGTTTTTATAGAGGCTTTTTCGTAGTTAACGTGTAAACCGATGAATGAATAATAAGTTTTTTGGTGCAATATCTTTAATTAATCTAAATTTTTCATGATATTAGTGGCGGAGGATATTTTATCAGCTTTGTTATTCATTTAAGTTAACTTTTATTCCTCACAAATAATAGAGAAACTAGTTATATATAGTGACAGAAGCCTTAATATAAAAATAAAAATATATATAAGATGAAATGTAAAATTTATTAACACATGTATAAATATTTTTATTTTATTAAAAAAATTTTCAAGAAATCATTTTCAAGAAGTTTATCTTTGTAAAACACAACATTTTATTTATTCTTGTTAAAGAAAAATCTCAAAATAAACACAAAATTTGTTCGTTTATGTTGAGATCATAAAAAAAAGTTAAAAGAAACATAAAAAAGTTTGTGTAAAACTTGAAATGTTTCACTTTTCTGTTGTATGAATTTATGAGATGTCAAAAGAGAGGAAAAACAAATATACTTTATTAGTCTTCAACACTGTTTGAATGACATTAGAAATAAAAAAGACAAAATAAAATAAATCAAAATCTTATGTAAATAACAATAATAAAGAATAGAAAATTAAAAAATAATAATAAATGGAAAGCAAATATAAGGAGAAAGTGTTATTTTATTCTGGTTTCAAGTAGGAATAGAGTATTTTACAAATACACAAGTAAAAAGCGTATAGTTGTTTAAATTCATATAACACCCTACACTATTACAAAATTATTGTGGAGAATTCACATTTATCAGCAAACTATTTTAGTGTTATACAAATTTTCTAAATAGTTCTTATCTAAGAGCAATGAGTAACTGCGTTCAGTTCCCATTTTATAATACACTGAAATTTAAATAGATATAATTTTATTTGAAGTTTGAGATCCTTTTATTTTGAGACCATTAATTATATGTTTTACAGGATATAATTTTATATAATTTGCAAAAGCAAATCATCTTTTTACCAGGACTATTGGAAATTATGAATTTCGTTCTTGTACTAATACAATTACATGATACTTTGTCACACATCCCTAAAAAAACTAATACTGTATTTTCTCTAATATATTAAATATATCTGTTTTTTTTTTTGTCATTTCACATAATATTAAAAATTCGAATAATCTTATGTGAAATGACAAACAAACAGATGTATTTAATATATTAAAGAAAATACAGTGTTAGTTTCTTTAGGGATGTGATTGGTTTGGAATTACAAGTCCTCCACTGTAATAGTTCTTAAGATTTTCGATTTTTGATTTGTTTTCACCTCCAATATTTTTTCAGTTACCCACGTCAATTTAAAATTTCGTGCACATAACTTTAACACTCATTATTCTGTAAAAAATGACAAATTAGTATTTTCCTTTTGTAGTAACTTTTCCATGATCTTTTCATTATTATTTCAACTTAACCTCTGGTCTTACTTATATTAATAACGGCGATCCTTTCAAACTTTTCAAAACGACTCTGTTAGGTTCTTATACCATTCATCTATCTAATACTTCATTAAATATTTACAAATTCTTGCATCAATTGAGAATCTGAATTAGTTTAGCTATGACTGTCTGTCTGTTGGAAATATTCTCATGTCTAGAATAAATGTACGAATTCAATGAAACTTGACCATATTGTTTGTCGTTGTCCCAAGCAGTTTCCTTTTTAAAACCAGCCGATATCTGAGAGAACCTCTAAAATCCGAAAAAGATTTATTCAAATTTTTTCAACAAAAATTAACTGGATGAAAACACGATTTAACCATACAGAATTTATTAGGAGGTTATAAACGTCTTATGATCAAGATGAACGGTACACATCACCTGGGTACCTGAATAGTGAGGTTATGATGGGAAATGTGGAGACAGATAAACTACGAAATTCCTACAAAAACTAATGGTTGGAACTATTTATTATTCTCAGGCGAACAATTGGCCGATATAGTGGCTTTTATTTTCAACCTACCTAGAAGAAAAATGTATAGGACCAGGGATCTTCCATATTGATTATCGAAGGATACTTCCATATTGATTATCGAATATCTAAAGAACTATAACAGCTAGAATTTTCGAATTTGGTCCCAATTGCTTTCTCAAGGAACCATTTTACTTAACAAAATGTAGGACGAATTTGATTTGGGAGAGGAAGGATAGAAGATCGAGATTTTTTTAAATTTTGTCCTGATTTCTTTCTCAAAGAACAGCTTTACTTTTTAATCATTATTCTCTAGATTGTCATAAAATTAAGCAAACTAAATTTTAAACTTATCCAATTTATTATTTGGAAAAATCATTTTAATTAGTTTATACCACCTCATAGTCTTTTAAAATTGTCATGTTATATAATCTCATTTATTTTTTCTGATCATTAAATAGAAAATGCTTACCGTTTTGTTTCCTAAATGCTTTACTCTACACCCCAAATAGGCTGATTTTCCAACTAATGATGTTATATTTTTTGGCATCGTTAAGTCAAAATATGGCTCATTCCATCTATGGCCATGTGTATAATGGCCCGGTGGTAAATGTGTTGGTTTCTGATCTACATTATTGTGATTTGTATTGCCAGACAGTCTTTGATAGCCCATAGTTAAATCTAGAAAATAGAAATCATTTAGAAATTATTATATAAATATTTAATAAGAATGATATATATTTATACTCAATACATATGTAAATAATTATACATATAACTAAATATTATGTTATAACGGATAATTTGTAATTATTGTTTTATGTATTACTATATCCTTTTTATATACTTGTATGTGTTTTCCTCAGTCTAATATTCACATGTCTTTGTTTTAAGCTCTATTGAATTAATTAAAATACTGTCACCTACGTAACGGATATTCATTATTCTAATAAATTCAAAATCCATATGCAAATAGTGTGTTAAGTCTAATTTTCGAAATAATGATTAATTGAATTTTAGATTATGACATAAGTGTTATTTGTCGTTGTTTACACGTATATATGCATCAGAGTATGAAAAACTTAGAGCAACATGTTTTTTTTTTATTGCAAATGATCTTTATTTTTACTCTTCTTTGGGAAGATTTAAAAAAATAAATTAAAAAAGGATTATTTTTTAAATCGCTCTAAATATGCGATACGATTGAAAAGAAGACAAAAAATAGATGAATAAATTAATTCAAAAATGTACCTGTGCCTACACAAATACACGAACAAAATTCAGCTTAATAAAATATATTTAGACTGTAACACACAATTTGAAAACAATTTGTGAGAAGTTTTCATTTTTTAACTTTTTTATTTCGCTTTTCTTATTTTTATCTTTTTTGATTATTATCATTTCTAATATTAAACTCTATTCAAAGGGCAATCGAAAAATAAAACTCCATTTCAAAAATTAATATTGAACTCTTTCAAAGATCCGATTTTACGAAGAATAATAAAAAGAGTCGAACCTGTACATTATTTTACATTAATTGTTTCTAAATTTTGTTTACACAAATCGGATGGATTATTAATAACAAGTGGAGTGTTATGTCCATTTTTTTTAAGGAACATATGTTAGTTTCAAATTGTTGGTTTGAAATTGTTGCCACGTACGTATATATATCCAAATATAATGATAATTATGCCTTGATTAGAAAATAAAATTAGTAACAGACGTCAATCATTTTTTTATAAAAAACAATGTAAATTTTGAAAATAACAAAAATAGAAATTTTGTATTCGTCTGAGCCAAAACTATCAATAACTTCCATCCTTTTTATAGAATTTTATTTGAAAATAACTGTATCCTACACCACCGTAGATGGTTGCGGTATAATGCGTTTGTTCAGATGTTTGTAATAGTCATAAAGAATAGTGCTATCACCACCTTTAAGTTTACCGTTTGACAAAGAATCACTTCCTGAATCGATTTAACCATGTCCGTCCTTCCGCCCGGATGACTGTCAAAGTACAGGTTGCAGTATTGACGATAGTTTAGTCAAATTTGGTTTGTACGCTTATCGAAATTGATTATAATCAATGGATTATTTTATATAGGGCCCTTACAAATGTTCCTTTATAAATTTCTTAATATAAAACCAAATTTTGTAAAAATATTATATTTATTGCATTCTAAAATGATGCCCCATAATTTCTCATAAGTCTCACACAACCATCTTTTCACGTAATAATTTGAAACGCATAAATGACCTATAAACGTAGGTATTGTAATTATTTTTGTTCAATTAGAGATAAAAATAAACATAAGCCAGTATGCGAAATTATACGAGGGTTGGATCATATTTTTTAACTCCTATAAAACCCTCAAAAAAAAAATCCCTTTAAAACTCATAAGTTTCGCATAAAACTTATTTTTAAAATAATCGACTACACACTTAAGCATAAATAAAATAAAACAAATTATACGAGGGCCGTTCATAAATTTTTCGAAGCAGTTAATTAAAACCAATCGACTATAGCAGTTTTACTTATCTTTATATTAAGTTATTTTTTAATTAAGACAAGAGTGTAATAGTCAGTTAAGGCCGACTATATGATATTCTACACCATTGCGGAAGCATTAAAAATTGTGTACTCTGAGAATATATATTTTATGATTTTCGCAAGTATAACAATATAGAAAAAATTGTATATATTATCTTCATACTCACATCATAGGAGATTTTTGGAAGTATGGGGTTGTATGAGGTCTATAAGAAATTATAAATCTGTTATAGACAATTTTGGTACAATATTTTCAGGTTGTATACACCTTAAAAATGCGAGTTATCATCTCGACACTTAAATTTTTTTTTGAATTATGTACTTTAAAATAATTTTCTGATGTAACTCTGTATAGGAATTACAGTTATTTTTACATCTATTTGGACTAATAAAGCATTCATTTGGGTCAAATTTAATTAACATACTTTAATTTCTATGAGATCTATAATGTATGACTTATAATGCAATTCTAGTAGTGTACTATATGAAGTAAAAAATGTAAATGAAGTATTTCTTCGGATTATTCTTTCCTGAATTTTAGGTGAGAGACTGTGCTACTCTCGAGGAAACTTTTCACCACCATTTCGGGAAAAATAAAAAAATAGATTTCTTTGCAAAATGTCTGTTTTAAAATAATAGTTCACATTTTTTATAATATTTGCACAAGAATCTATTTTGTGCAGAAATCAGACCGTATTTTAATTTTTACAAAAAACAGGAAAATTAAAAAGAAAAAAGAATAAAAGATTTACAATATCCGAGGTGATGAATTAAACATTATTCAAAAATTCTGAAACTTAAATGTAATGAATGATATTGGAGAAGGTTCTATAATCAATTCTATGTTACATGTTTTGCTAAATAATTTAAATTATTTGTTTAGTTTAATAATATATTAAATTTTATTAAAAATTTTATGTAATTTTTCCAAATTTTTAAATCATTATTAATTAGCATTAAGCCGTATACTAAATATAATTTACTAATATGACTCATAAGCTAATTACATTTTAAATTTTCATCATAAAAAATTATTTCTTTATAAATCATTTGTTTTTGTTGTACAATACGGTCTGTATAAAAGTATGGTTTTTCAAAAATACGTTTTTTCTTTTTATTTATAAAAAAACTCTACTTATTTTTCTTACTTTTTATACGGTTTTATAGTAAAAACTAACTATTTAAGAATGTGATTTTATTCAAATTTAAGATAAAACTGGCAGCTGTACTCTTTCAATTGTTTAAATAAATTTTTGCAGTAAAAAAATTCCTTTTTTTAAATATCTTTTACACATCTCAAAATATGAAAATATGTTTTTTTAATCGTCAAAGAAATGAATCAATTGTTTAAACAAAAAATATATTTGAGAGGGAAATCCTTTTTTGAATATTATATACGGACATACGTAACTTTGTTATCATTTAGGGGAGCCTATGATACCTAAACATTGTTTGGTGAATATATATTTTTTAATTCAATTGGTAGTACATATAATTTCGTAACCAAGGTCTGTTAGTAATAAGTATGTATTTACATTAATGTAAAACACATCAATGAATACTAATACACAACGACTTACATATGTACATATATTTAACCACAATAATAGAACAACAAGCAAAACAAAGGGTGAAGGATAATAATACTAACAAGCTTAACTCCCTTTAAAGATGATATATCATAAACTCCATAAAACTACATAATGATATTCATACGCACATATATATAAAACTGTGAATATGTATGCCAGAATACAAGTAAATAATATTTATTCATGCATACATACTTATATCCCCACTAGAATATACATCTATTTGTATTGTAAGGAAAATATTGCTACTTTCATATTTCAACACAAACTTATAAATTTTATATGTGTATGTACGTACGTTCAAGAGTATGTAACACAATTAGTATTATCTTTATCATGACAATCATTAGAATTACGTTAGGTTAATGATCATTGTGTTTTAAACATCATTTGTAATATGTATTTATGTTTAACCGTCATCATTGTCATCATGATGGTATTTATTGTCGTTATGGTTATTATTGGCTTTGTTGCATTTCCTTTAACTTAATACATACATACAAATATTCATGCATATGTATGTAAGTTAGATTGAATGTATGCATGAACTTATAAGGTTGCATATAAAATACATACATACATACATACATACATACATACATACATACATACATACATACATACATACATACACATATATATTTAGTAGCTTTAGCTAATGCAACTTTTGCTGCCGCATTATGGTTTTGTGTTATGTCGCACAAGGATACTGAAATTTTGAAAATTCAAAGCCATAAATCAATTGTTGAACAACAAATTTGTTCTAGTGGTCAAAACCACAACATTCTTACATTTATCATTTAAGCGTATGTTTGTGTGTCTACTTGTGTATTTATGTAAGAATAATGTTTAAGGTTTGATGTTAGTTAAATTGATGAAGAGGAATAATTTGCTTATTAAAATGAATAAAGAAAAAGAATATCATGCTGTTGATGACCAGTCCGAAACATCAGTAGATACAATATTATATAGGGATACATAGAAATCAATAATGAAGATGATCAAATTGATTTCAATAGTAAATTCTCCGATCAGAACAAAATTATATGAGTAAATTACAAAAAAGCTATTCTCAAGTTTTTATCTTATTTTTATTGTTGCAGGATTAGCTGGCGACCATTTCAAATTAATAAATTTTGGATTCTTATGAATTTCATTTCATCAACATTACAGACTGCTGCCGCAATGATGTAGTAGTTCGCATTCAATATCACGTCTGGGAGGAGAGATATAATAACTGGTCCTCGTTTTATTCTTTATTTAAATCTAGTTTTGAGTGTTTGTGCCACACCTTTGTCTTTATATAATTAAGTCAATGTTCTGAAAATTGAGCTGCTTATGATAAAAGCTTTTGTACACAAGCTTTTGGAAATGTGGGAAGTTACGAAATCAATTTTGGTGGTATTACTTTGTGAATTGTGGTATCCAATGCTGCAGACATTCTCATATTATATCACGACTACTCAAGAATTAGAATATTCGAGAAGTGGAAACTAAAATGGAGTATTGAAAAGTACGATGATGAAAATTCAAGTGCGATAGCAAAAGGACTTCAAGAGATGATCTGCATGTGGCATTAACTCTCTTCGTCTGTTCGCACAGTTTATCAGGTTAGGCCTACCAATATATTTTGACATCTAAAATAGCTCTGAATAGCTATAGATGAACTGGTTTGATTCCTCAGGTTGCCTAGTTTATCTCACCAGAAATCGCTGAAAGTTGTGTTGAACAGTAACGTGGGTAAATGCTATGTTGGCTAACCCCTAGTTTGAACAATACCCAAACATGGGTAACAATTCGGATTTCATATTGTTTGAATATATAATCTCCTCTTACTAAAGAACTGGAGCTGTACATTATACTGTCACACTTTTTTAGAATTCTTTTGCAATGGAATATTATACCGGGAGCAATGCCACACGAAACTCTAAAAGGACTTCACCAACAAAGAATCCAATATGGAAAGATTGAGAAAGTCTTGCCTTATCAAAGGCCATTGGTTCCTTTGGTAGCAGACTTTAGTTTCTGGAAAAACTTGAAAGGCTATTATCTCCCAGTTTCGACACCGGACTGCCTGGGTATCAGTTCACCCTTTCAATACTGCATCAAATAGACAGTAAAAGTTTAAAGATCCATTGCAAAGATTCCTCTTCCACATATTGCTGTTGTATATGGAGGGACTTACCTCCAACAATTCAAGTCCCGTGATGATAGAACTTGCTGCAGTTATATCTAGTGAAAATTTAAATAATATATACATCAATATCAAATCTTCAGAATTTGGACTTCCAGATTTGATTCGTCATAGTAAAACCTAATTTCAAATCTAATAATGTGGGTTGAAGAACCAAAGAGTCAGTTGAGTGGTTGCAGCCAGAATGGTTCTAATATTGGGAGGTAGATATCTATACACTTATGAAGTGATCTAGTTTCAGAGATACTAATGCCCCTAAATGAGGATTAAAAGGACACCCTCAACATTATACGTTGAGGGTGTCCATCAAATTCTAATTCAACTAATTTTAGTCCTTTCTTTCTACAAACAAACTTTATATTTTCAAATTATATTATGTTCCAACTGAATATGAGTAGGATACCGGAAATATTATAAATATTTGCATTATCTTTCATTTCATTCAAAATGCATATACAAATTTTGAATATCCATAAAGATTTAACCAGAAACATAATTCACATATATCTAAGCGTACTTAAATATACATTACTTTTCACATAAATACTTGAAATTGCTTAGTTTCTTTTGATCCTTTTTTGGGGTCTACTATACATACACAAACACACAAATGTATATTGTAACTAAGCCGACTTAAAATTTTGTTTTATCTAAAAACCATTGTGATATAAATATGGATTAATATCATTGAAAGAAAATAAACTAAAGTACGTATGTAAATATTTACAATCATTTTATTTTATGCAATTTATTCCTCACTTCCTAACAAAACACTTTTTCGACTTTACAGATTTTGCGAAAATAACAAAAAAGTTTCTTTAGCAGAAAATAACTTTTATTTAAGTTTAATATTTATTTGTTCTTTCATATATGCCAAAATATACATAAGGGGTGAGATCGAAAAATTCTTAACATATTTGGGTGGAATTATTATTACAATTTACGAAAATATATATTTTTATAGTCTTAATAACCAGTAGTGATGAAATAAACCCTTCAATTAACGTTTTTATGGTATTTTCTAGCAGCTTTTCTTTGCTCCTCAATCCTCCTAGCTCCGGGCAATTTGGAGGATTCGTTTTATTGTTCTTTTACAACTTAACGATAACAGGAAGACATGTCAGGTCGAATATAATGGAAATATTATGAAGTCTAATGAATGGAAGCAGCCTTTTTATAAACATTGTAACAAATGATTGGATTTTTTTGCCTCATCTTGCTTGCCATACCAAGAATTTTTTGGGAAATTCTTACTGCTTTTAGGTCCTAAGTTTCTTTTCAACATTCCTTCGAGCATCAGCAACATAAACTTTTTACCACTAAGCTCCAATAAATCTCCCGTATGCAGTGAGAATTTTTTCAAACTTGAGTTCAATTTCCGTGCTCTTTTTTTGGATACCAGCTTTTAAGCAGCGTTCCTATCAGGAACTTTTTAGGCCTTGTATGTCTCTTGACCTAATTTATATTCAACTTCTTTACCAAATAGCTAGACGGGCAGCTTTCCTATGGGATGTGTTGGGAGTTCTATTGAAAATATTTTCTTGCTCTTCTTTTGAAATATTTTTTGAAATTTAGAAACATCATGTGAACCATTCTTTCTACCTGAACCAGTTTTTTTAACAACCAACCTCGGGTACTGCTTAATAATATTGAAAATATTTTGGCACATGTGTGTTAAATTTTTTCGATCAAACTCCTTATACTCCTACATACAAATATATAGACATAAATAGTCATATATAAAGATTTACTAAGATATTATTTCTCTTTTTATTTTTGTTTAATGGAATTTTGAACGAAACAAAAGCCATAGAAGAAATAAGATAAAATATTTTCATGATTCTGTTAATAACAGCGTTATTTTTGGCAATTACATGTAGAGTGTGTTAATGGATATGAAGAGTGGAAAAAATCTTCGAATTCCCCTGCATATAAATTGGTTTATTATGTAATAATATCTGTGTATAAATGTATGTATATATTAGTATTTTTATTAAATTAAGAATGAAATAATGATTATGTTTATAAGTAGTACTTAAAAATATATTATTATCTTATAATTGAAAATAGTTGTTATTTATGTAATGTTAATGATATTAAAGTCATATTTTAGAGGTTTTTAATGAAAAGCTTTAATAAAATATTATTTGTGTTTGTGGTTAATGGAATTTTATTATTAAATTATTTGATTGTAAATTTAAGTGGAATATAAATGAGTATTTTATTTAACCTTTTTCAACCTTCTCAAATGGTGAACTTGGGTTTTATAAGAAAATTAAAGCAACCAAAAAAACAAATTATTTTAAAAATTTTGAAAAATAACTAATTTGTATTTGGACGGCGGACTGAGTAGCAAAATTCAGTTTTTGTAATCTTGTTTAAAAAAATATTTAAAAAATATACCATCAGTAGGAGATACCCTACACCATATTGTAGGTTATAAGTAGTAAATAAAAAAAGTTATGGAAAGTATAATTAGATTTTTTGATTTCTGTGTAAGAGTTCGATACATTATTATAAGTATAAATACTTTTGTGAGGTTAATTCGCTTTAAAATAATTCTTCTCTAGGGTTTCATAACTACCTCTCTTTATTTATCTTGTTTAAATCAATAAAAGTACAATCAGTGTTACCATGAGTTGCACAAAACATATACATTTTATAGGTCATGCTGTATTTGGTTTTGCGAACGTGTTTGTTGGTCGGCCACGTCTTCTTGAACCTTGAGGATACCGTTTAAATGCCAAGATTAAACTGCAAATAATTCTGATAAACTTTTTGTAGAAAAACTTGTAGCTTTTGCCTGATAGTGTTCGCTATTAACCAGGTTTAACCACCATTCAATATTTATATGGCCAAATGCAGCTCTCACTTTATAGTCATTATACTATCCAGATAGCGGACGCATCTACGAATTCGATATGATGGATATCTAGTGCGAGAGAAGACAAATATATCCAGCACAATGTTAAAGTTCAGAGGTGTTACGCAGCATCATTGCTCTACTCCAGCATTTGTTAGAAGTGGTTAGTTTCCAAGGTCCTCAGTTGATTCGAATTATCTCCTGGAATATTCATTCTCTTCCAAATGCTTTCCACATGGGAGTTCGTCTGAAGTTTTTAAGGCTTTACTTAAATCTTGAATAGTAGATACAGATTGAAGTACGATTGTCAAGAGACTGGCCCATTATTATGTCTACGTAACTTTTGTTTCGTCTCGTATATTTTTCTCAATTTTGCTTGAAGTCTTCCATGTATGATTGCCATTTTGGGAAATAATTCTACATCTTTGGAACCACTGAGAATTTTAAACTAAATTTGAAGTGTTTTCCAATTGTTTTAGAAAAGATCGTGTTTTTAAATTTTTACGTTTCATAAACTAATAAAATCATGCCCAAAAAACGGTCAATATTTTATTTTGATCTAAATATCTATAAACTTTATCCCACATTTGTAGGCGTATTTTGTAAAGAATTTTAAGGGCTATGTTTTTAGTATAAGGAGTATTTGTATGTAACTATCCTATTAAGACCCACTTAGCATAAATATTTTCTTTTTAACGGCAACAGAATATTAAAGATACTCAAAGGTACTCAAGATTGTTTACTTATAAAAATTTTATGATTCAAATTTACTGTGCGTTACTGATTTTCTCTAAATGTTTTCTGGTACTGACCTTTCTCAAAATCCTTCTACAATTGCAACTACTTTGTTTAATGTACAACGTAAATTTTACCACATATATTGTATTGGGTAAAGATCACACCTAGAAAACTTATACTTTTTTGCAAGTATTGGCTTTTAGATGGCATTTGTTCATCTAAAAGCCAGAAATAATCGCTTTAAAACTCAAACACAAATTTTGATTTCATTTTTCATTTCTCTCATGTTTGGACTTATTAAAAACTGTAAACTGTTTATTTAAAAAATCTTTAATTTTATACAACGTTTTTTCATATCCTTAATTTTTTATAAAATTATTTTTTACTATAAAATAAATAAAAATAATATTCAAATTACATGAAACCTCTTAAATTAAATTGACTTGAGAAACTTGTCGTTTGTAGAAGGATGTTAAATGTCACAATTTAACTTTAAAAATATTTATTTCAATGAAATTAATAGCTTAAGTCACATAAAAAATTTTGGATAAGTATACATTTTTTTACGAGGGTCGTACTACAAAAGTTAAAAATTAGTTAGGTTCAAAGTTCACACAGTCTTACCATAAAATGGCTTTTTTCACACAGACAAAAAACACGATGTAAAATTAACTTCGAATTTTTTTTTATTTTTGTGCTGTTTTATTAAATTTATCAATTTTCCTTTTTGTCTATTTATCTATATGTAGAAATTAAGTTGGTTTTGTTTGGGAACTATAGGCAGCTAAATAATACTCGTAAACTCGAAAGTAACATAGACAATAAAAATTTTTGATAGGACCATGGCGAGAGATATTCCCATAGAAAGCAAATATTGATTATCGAGTATCTAAAGAGAATTTTCATTAAATTTTTCAAGGAACTGCTTTACTTAATAAAATGTAAGACGGATTGGATAAAGGAGGAGAGGTAATCCTCCATACAAAGAAAATATTGATCATCGAAAATCTAAACAACACTCCAACGAGAATTTTCAATAACTTTTTCGAGGAACTACCTTATGATACAAAATGTGGGTCGGTTAGAATGAGGAGGAGAGGTTACCCCTCATATAAAGCAAATCTTAATCATCGAATATCTAAAGAACTATAATTTTAAAATTTGGTCCAAAACATCTTTTAAAGAATTGTTTTACTAGACAAGATTTGGGGCATATAGTACCAGGGGGAGGAGTAGCCACCATACAAAGAAAATATTGAGAACCACGACACCGAGAGTTTTCCAAATTAGGTCCCAATAATACAAGGAAAATGTTGAATAACTAAAGAACTATAACAGCAAAAGTTCTCAAATTCGAACCCAAACACTTTCTCAAGAATTTTTATTACTGATATTAATATAGCACCGGTAGGATGAAGGAGGAAGGTACTCCCATACAAAGTAAAAATTAATAAGGGAGTATTCAAATTGATTCCAATTACTTTCCAAAGCATACTTTTTACTGGCCAAATGTAGGACAGGTAGGAACAGGGAGTGATCCTCCATACAAAGTAAATAATAGTTTTCATATAGAACTATTTTAGTGAACAAAATATAGAACTGATTGGGTCAGGTTCCATACATTATTTCCCATACAAAGGAGATAATGTTTAGCGAATATCTATAGAATTTATATATTTATGTATTTATAAGTCGAAATAAGGGAATTAAGGGAAATCCAGGGAATTGAATAATTTTTATTTCTAAAAATCGGTTCAATTCTTTCTTTAAAAATTGAATTCTTATAATTGTCCCATGTGGTTGTTGTTTATAATTAGAGGAAAACTATAACAACTATTAAAATAATGTTTTTCAGATTTTGGTTTTTTACTAATGGGCCAAAACTATTATTGTGGATTTGAAGACATAAACCCGATTAGGTCAACTTTAGTTTCCAGGATATAGACGAAATGTTATTCTGATTGGGGCATTTACGAACCTAGTTGTCATGCAGAAAAATTTCGAAATCCAAATTTTAAATAAAAATGTGTTGAATTGTAGCTTTTTCAGTTAAGTTTACATTTTTTTTCTTTCGGTTTATAAATATAAAAAAATCGACTTTAAAAGTCATACTATGGTCATACTATGGTCATACTATTGGTCAAATATGTCATGTACTTTAATAACCTTTGATTGATTACTCAACCCTCGTTATAATTCAAAATAAAACCGTATTCTTAAATTTTTTACTCTCTTATAAAATCGTTACCTTTTCAATGTATTTTTGAACATTCATGTACTTGTGTTCATTCATATCTAGTGTCAACTTTTAAACTAAACTATTATAGTTATTTTACACGAAGGGGCTTGTTATAAATTATTATAAACTTAAAAAAAATACGAGTAGCAGTTTAGTGTTTTCTTTTATTCACAAACTACTTATATAGTTTATGTTTTCTTAAACATGCGATCAGAGAAAAGGTTGGTTCTTTACTCTGTACTCTGTAATAAAAACTAAACGTATAAAAATTTAAATGAAAAGTAGAAAATAATAAAAAAACACTCATCTATAAATATAACTCTTTAAAAAATGTAATAAATTTAAAACTACTCGTACCATTTTGAATATTATTTAAAGAAAATATTATATTTTTATTATTTTTTTTCAGCGTCATGCACATGTGTGGTTGTGGCACGCCCACTATTTTCATGCCAAAGAACTTAAAATAAAAATAAATAAGAGTTTTAAATTTTACTATAAAAGTGTAACTTTCATAAATGGGAATATACCAGAATACACATATTTATAAGGGGTTACCAGGTGATATAAAAATTTTAAGTATGAAGTTTTTATTATTTCCAATAAATTTACTTAAAAAATAGATTATAATGAATATTTTAAATTAAGCGAGAAAGATATTTGATGATAACAATCCTGTGGTTAAGAATATTTCTTAAATAATTATTTAGTATTAGTGTCATAACATCACATTGGTTTCAGCACGATTATTTAGAAGACATATTATAAGAGGAAAAAATGTACAAAAACTATTAATATACAAAAGTTATTTTGGTTTATATTAAAAAATAATTATCGGCAAATTTGAAAAAAAGAAACAATCTAATCGAAATTGCAAAATTTTGATGTCCTATTATTACCACTACGGCCTGTGTTCCCATTGGTACAATTTAGTCGCAAATTGCGACTTTTTCAACTGCTTGTGAATTTTGAGTACTTTTTCAAATTTTCGCTTTTTGTCCCTTTTTTATAACTTGCATTTTCGGCATATAACTTTACGAAATTCCATTAATTTGGCTTTAAGAGGACATATCAATAATTTTTTATACATTATCGATAATGTTTGGTTAATATTCAATATTATTTCAACATTAAACGGGAAAGAGTACAAATTCATAATTTAAAACTACAAAAAAAAATAAATTTTTGGCGAATTAAGCCTATGGCGACTTTTGCTCCGCAAATCACCTTTAACATGCGACTTTATTTAACATGCGACTTTCACTTTTCGAAAAATTTCAATGGTAACGCTGCCTGCAATCCTCCAGAACAGACCAAAAACACCTCATCTATAACAGCTTAGTAGTTGCAGAACCTGCTCAAGCTGTTTGTTTCCTTCTTCATGCTGTTCAACTTTAGCGTTGTAATTGTTATCTTAAATGTTTTTGCATGTTGGTATTTCGAGTGATGGTCTACCACTTCTAAACCGTTCGGAGTGCAACTGGTAGTAGTCGTGTTGATTATGAAGTCAGATAGGAAACTTAAATCTGATGCTACAAAAGTCAGGTACCTCTGAAGTTTCGGTTCCAGACAAACTATTTTTGTGGTTCCTTAGATAGCATGTGTTTAAGACCCATTTGGGCTTATTCTGGACTTACATTTTTAACCGGGTGCCATCACCAAATTTGGATAGAAAATTAATGATATGGTTCAGACAAATGTAGCAATATCAAGCTTAATTTTGATAGGGTAAAAATGGTCAGATTTAATATTCTTTACTTCATCATTTGTATAGCAAATCTAGTCATTTCAGGGATAATTTATTAAAATGAATGAAATATCTTAAAAAATATATAAGAATAACCATATCTGAAGACATAATATACATATTTGGATTGAATAGCAAATGTTCTTCTTTATTCTTTTCGGTTTTATACAAAAATTTTTAATAATTTTAAGCAAACTATTTTTTCAATACAATATTATACCCTACACCACGCCGTAGGTGGTTGGGTTGTTATGCGTTTGTAGTCATGTAGCTTCCATACAAATGTCCTCCAGGAATGAGGATTTAAGATCATAAAAATCCTAAATATAAAGCGATTTCAACGTAGTTCAACAAAAATAGTAAAAATGATGCGAGGGTCGGTCCATTAATTATCATAGTTTCCATACAAGACCCCTTCTTAATATCACATTGAATATTTGTAATAAAAATTAATCAAGTAAGAAGAATACAATCAATCGATTTAAAATAAATAACGAGGTTCGGTTTATCATTTCTTCTAGCTCCGATAAACCCCCCAGAAAAATTAATGTAAGTATTAATGTGTTTTACGCTTAAATATACATCAGAAAAGTATATTATACGAGGGATGTTCATAAGTTCTTCGTAGCTATTATTTACAACCGACATTGTGATATAGGGTACTACATAGCCCGACTTGACCGACTACTACATTTTTATTTGTTATATTTATATTTTGTGGAATTTCTCTTGTGTAAATGTGTATGTATCTGTAAATCGTTTATTTAATAATTCATGCAGGATGTGGGTGTAACTCTAAAAAAAACCATATAATTTTTTTCAGTTTTTTTTATTTAATTTTATATAATTTTTTTTAATATTTATAAAAAAATATAAGTAAATTTAAAGAATAAATGTAGGAAGTCAAGAGGTATAAAGTAAATAAATAGTAATGATTTATTTCTACGATATGGAACAAAACATTTTCGAATTCTTTTGGAATGAGTAATATACTCAACCTAGAATTCAAGTTTATTTATTTATATTTTTATTTTTAGTTCTTATTCCGTAAATTTGTTGGCATCCGCATTAAGTGAAGTGTAAAAATATGCAAATTTTTCATTAAGTGGAAGAAATTGCAACATATAAGAAAACATGCAATATAATTGCATTCTTTGGTGAATATATAACCTTTATATAAGTATGTTGGCATGTTGTACATGTTTATGAATAAATAAATAGGTTATGAATTGGTGGGTGTTAATATTGTATAAATACATCCATTTTAAATGTCAATGTAATTGTAACACATTCAGATAAGTAAGAAAATTTATAGAATAAATTATAAATTTTATAAATAAACAAGTAAGAATGCAAAATTCGACTGTGCCGTATCTTAAATATCCTTCAGTGCTATGTTGAAGACAATTGTCTGAATTTCGACGGATTTGGTTCATTATTTATTCCGGGAAGCGTGATTATAAAGGACTAATATCCAACAGTTTAAAAATGTTTATTGATATAATAGTTTTATAAACTCAAACCTATTTGCCGGGAAGAGGGCTTCGTGGAAGCTCTAGCAAAAAATAAATAAATTAATAACATTTATTGAAGGCAGCTAGAAAAAATTTAAGCGATTTTAAAAATAATTTATATAGGAGCTTTAGCAATATATAGACAGAGATTGTCCAAATTCATAATTAATATAAAAAATGGTTAATTTTATCGAATATCAGTAGAATTGGTCTTCATTTACCTGATATGGAGACTATATAAAAATATGGACCGATATTAATAAAATTAATGACATGTATTTAAGAGTCAGAATGTATAAAAGTCAGAAATTTAATTGTATCGAATATCAATAGAATTCGTTAATATTAAAGAGTTTTTTACGCTATAAACCATATACCGGGAGGAGGCGTTATATGGGAGCTAAGTCAAATAATGATCTCAGCATAATCTTATTTCTATTGGTATATTACTGTATTAAAGTTAATGTCTATGGCAAAATTACAGTTAATGTGCGACACATTGCACCCCAAAGTCTGTGTCTTATAGACTTTGGGTGTATCAAAATTTCAGTTTTGATGATTTTTTGCACGTTGATGAAGAATTTATAGTTAAATTCTTTTAATCTATTAATTAAGATGTTTTTTTTTTTCAATAATTTTGCCGTTGTCTCAGATATCCTTGCATAACTTTTTTGCTGATGACCCGATATAGCTGGTTTTAACTACGAAACTGCTTAGGATATAACAATGACAAATAATGTGGCGGATTTTTATTAAATGCGGACAATTATTCTAGGCTTGAGAATGTTTCAAACAGAAAGACGGACAGACGGACATAGCTAAATCGACTCAGATTTTGATTTGATACAAGAATATATATACTTTATAATGATCGGACAAAGCTAAATCGACTCAGATTATGATTTTATACAAGAATATATATACTTTATGTGATCTGACATGATTGCTTCACCACTTGTGGTGGTGGCTATAAAAATTGCACTTAAACATGGATATGTTAATACCGATAATAAAGTAAATAACAATTTAAGATATATATATGTTTATAAAATAACAAAAATTAGATTGGAAATATGAACTGTCAATAGTATTTTCTTTATGTCTTAGCATACTTTTTTCTTAAGAAGGTGTCCACCCATATAACTATACATTTTCCTTTGTGTGAATGAAAATTAATGCTCTGATGAAATTAAGGACAAAGAGCATAAATCTTTTAAGGTATACGTGTGAAGTAAGCAGGATTTGTAGTATAAACTATCCAACCGGGAAATCTATATTCTGAGCATCACAGCTAAAAGGTGACCGTTTTACCCATTTCGCACATTAATTTTCATTTATCTCGGATTGAGCAGAATATATATTAATTTTATTGGAAATAATATACACCATTTGTATTTATCAAAAACATAAATGAATTAAAAATAAAGAAATGGGTTCCAGTGATCCGGAATTTAGCTTAAAGCCCTATTTCTAGATATGGCCTTATGCTGGAACTACATCCAAAAATGTATCGTTATTTGTGAAATAAGTTACTTGTATTGGAGGTAGTAAGAATAATTGCAAATTTCAAAAGAGTTCGTCCATATTTAAAGCTTAGAACTCTATTGCAGGAGGGGCCTTATGTGTAATCACTAATATACACCGATAATCGATAAATTGTTACAAATAATATAATTAATTCAATATAAAAGTTTTATTTCTAAGACTTCAATAAGTTTCTTCAGTGACATTATATGTGACTACAATCAGATATGCTCATCAAAATATTACCAGAGACAAAAAAGTACTTGAACTGAATTTCGATTTAGGAAAAAAGTGCTTGTTCAAATAATGGTTCAAATATAACTGAGGATTTATTCTGGTGTATTCATGCAACAAATCTCTGAAAATTATCTTTAAAATTACGATTTTGGGATGTATCAAAATTATACATATATTTTCTTCTATACCTTTTTTCGTTTTTAAATATTTTGAAGTCATCTCATCTATTTAAAACGGCCTAATCAATAGAATTAATGTTTATAGATATCTGAGAACATCTTTAAAAACTGAAAGACAAAAGATGGATTTCGACTAAAAGCTTGTTCAGTTTTAATGACATCTGCCCACAAAGATATTTCCTTTAGTGGAAAAGTATATGAACAATAAAATTTCTGATGAGGTACAGAATAATTTTTATTTCTCTGAGACTGACACAGCAAATTTCATTAAGTTCCACACTTTGGATTATTCCCTTCCAAATATTGCAAAATTTATTCCAATATTTTTTTTCGTTCGCGCTTTATTGATAAACTCCGATAAAAAGAAAATATTAACTTTTTTAATTTTCTAATTTTGTGTTTTCCTTCAATTATCATTTAAAGAAAGAAGAAGAAATTATTGATTTCTTTTACACATCACACACCTTTTTTAATTGTTTATCTAATTATATTATTTCCTCTATAAAATCAGTTGATTCTTCAGGAAGTTATACATAATTAATTTAAGCTTTTATAAAATAAATATTGTTAAAAATTCGTTTTAGAAGCTTTTCCCAAAATCAGCACCATTACGAATGAAGAAAATGAAAAATAAACAAAATTGAAGAAGGATAATATTTATTTTCAATATCCTTTAATATTTCATAGAATATTGCGTTACTGTTATGAGTTTGAGTGGGTTGAAAATTAATAAAAATACTTATTTCACTTTCACGTAATAATTTACTTTTAAAATATTTAATAAATTTTTTTAATAGACTGACAATTAAATAACTTATATAGGTGGCTTTGTAGATATATTTGTACGAGGAGGAGGGTTAAGCTAAACAGTTTAAACCTTATGACGTCAAGCGAAGCATTTTTAGAGTCATGCACCTTTTTAGTCGCAACAGTTATCATCGAATTTAAATATCCTAATCGCTTAATATTAAATAAATTTGAATTAGTTAAATCTACACCATCGTGGTTCTAAGAAAAAGTTTGTTCATTCCTTTACAAATGTCCTCCCGGAATGGGGTTTTAGGCTCAAAAAAGTCCTTGATAAAAATCTGTATTACCAAAATTTTGCAAAAGTAAGTTCTTCTATATTCTAAACCGATGTGCCAAAGTATGCAATGGTTGGTCCATTGCCTCTCATAGTTGTCATACAAGCCCCCTTCCAAATATTACTTTGAAGGACATAAATCAACCATATACGTTGGTGTTGTAATTATAATTAATCCAATGAAGAAAAATATAAGCAGAAATTGATATTCAAAATTATACGAGGGTCGGTCTATAGTTTTATGTAGCTCCCTAACAAAAAATGCATTTTAAAATGCATAAATTTCATATCAATGTTAGTTTGATGAATAATTTGATGATCGTTTATAACCAGCATTGTGGTGTAGGGCATTTTATAGTCGGGTTTGACCGATTTTAACA
Organism: Cochliomyia hominivorax; assembly: GCA_004302925.2. Lineage (NCBI taxonomy): Eukaryota > Metazoa > Arthropoda > Insecta > Diptera > Calliphoridae > Cochliomyia > Cochliomyia hominivorax. Next base: position 51,952,718 of record PYHX02000413.1, read on the forward strand.
TTCATAATTGTTTTTCTCTTAAATTTACGAATCTTGCCAAAAAGCTAAAAAAGATAATCTTTCAACACTAATGTTTACTAAATGCGTTCTTTTATATAATACAAATCCCCCTTTAAACACCTTTTTTCATAATTCGCGTGAATTTAACATTTTTCTCTGCTTCATTTATTAGTGACCTAGAAATTCTCTCTTCCATTTACAATTAAAATCAGCACAATATATAGTTTATGTCCTTGCGTGTCTTTTTTTCGGTGGATTTCAAGGAAATAAATAAAATAACCAAAAACTACACTGAATAGATTATTCTGGTTACAAATGTAAAAAAAGAGGAATAAAATACAAAAACTACTTATTTAGAGGTTATTTGGCTGAAATCATTTCTTTTTTTAACCATTTGATTTTATAGTCTTCAGCTGAAATTCGTACTAAATCTGTCTAAAATAAAGCTTAAAAATATTATAAATCACAAAAATTATTTATATTTTTAGATTTATTTTCTACTTTACTTTTTGCTACATTTATATATTTTCATACCCTACATTCCTATTGGTAGATAGTTTGACAATTATGTGTATAATTTACAACTTTAATAAAATTTAATAATTCAAACTTTGTCTGTCAAATCATTTGAAATTCGTATGAAATTAAAAAATCTGAAAGGATGTGCAACTAATAATAAGTCCATTATAATCCCTATATTTATCTAAATTTATTTGAAATTTTACTTCGATGATCAAGATTAAAATTTTAAAGGGACTTTTCATACAAATTCAAAAGTACAATTTTTCATACATTTTTAGTTAATATTTGAAATTTAAACTTTTGTTTGGTTGTCCATATTTTATATCAATTTATCTAATCATTTAATGAATTTATATATAAAATGAATATATTACTAGACCAGAATGATTTCAAGACAACCTAAAGGAGCAAAGGCTAAAAAAAAGTTGCAATAGGATCAGGGGCAAGGCACCCCTATACTAAGCAAATATTAATTATTGAATATTTAAAGAATTATTACAGCGATAGTGTTTGAATTCAGTCCTAAACATTTCCTCAAGCTACTGTTTTATTGGATAACATGCAGGACTGCTAAAATTAGGGGGAAAAGGTAGCCGCCTATCAATACAAATATACATTTTCTAGTCTCTGTGGAACTATAACAGAGAGAGTTAAAAAATATTGAGTCTCAATCACTTTCGCAAAGTATTACTTTAGTAAATAATATAGTGCAAAAAGAGCCATAGGGATCAATATAATTTTTACAGATAGAATTCATAAATTTAGTTCGAAATATTTTGCCGTAAAACATTTTTACGTGACAAAACGAAATGGTCGATAGGGATATTATTTATTATCATCATTCTATATCATCTAGAATTTCATATGAAACAGATTTGCTGGAAAAATTGAGAATGTACAAGGTCAAGGTGAGATGTACTCTTTATTGAAAGCAAGTATTAATAATGGAGTATCTGAAAACCTGTTACCTATTTCCTAACAGATATTGGAATGTAAAGATGTCTAATACCAAAAATTTTAGAACACATCAGGCTATGCAAAACACATAACTTGTTTTTAAGTCCAGATTTGCGATTTAAGAAATTAAGTTAAGAAGAATGATGAGTGCTATAAAACAGTTCGATATCGAGAACCTCTGGTTCATGCAAAATTTAAAGTTCATAACATTTTTTTCCTTGTAATTTCAGAAAAAAATTTTATAACTCAAATTAGTATAACTATTTTTCTGGCCACACATCTGTATAAAATTTATACTTTCAAAAATTTTAATTTAAAGGTTTATAACTTTTGATTTCATAAAGATTTTTTAAAATCTTTTATTCACAATATATGCCATTATTTCTTAATAAAATAAGAGATATTGAAAATAAACTGAATAAAATTTTTAACCGTTAGAACATATAAAACTGCGCCAAAGTCGGTTAAATTAAACATTTTTTAAGTCTTTTAAACTATAAGTCTTATTAAGTTTAAGAAACGAGGTTATAAGTCATTATAGCAGAATTCACTTATATAATAGTCAATATATTTATGACAAACTTTGGAACCACTATTTTGTTAACGAGCTCAAAACTTGTACTTGTCTACACGTTAGTTATAGATCACTGAAATAATTCACTTAGAGATATTTAATCTAATTTTTATATAAAGATGTTATATATGCTTTTAATTGAGCAAATAAATTCCTTCGATAGCATTTCCATAATAACATTATAGTCGACATTCATTGATGATAGGGATGTTTATAAAGCCCTTACCTAGATTAGATATTATGACGCTATATAAAATTCATAAAATGATTCTGAATATTATATAACTATATCGACTCAAATTTACTTCATTATTTTCTGCACATATTGTGATATCTGTGTTCAACTTTGCTTTTCATTTATTTACTCAATGAGAAAATAATGCAAAAAAAAAAAATATATGGCGTAACAATAATTTTAGTGTCGATAACAATATTTTTAGTGGCGATAACCATAACTATTATTACCAATGCAAAATAACAATGCAATAAGCAATGTTTTTTTAATGAAAATATTTTTAGTGGTGATAATAATAACTTTTATTACAATAACAAGAATTTTTATTGAAATTACAATATTTTTGGTGATGTAAACAATATTTTACGCAAATTTATAATTTTTTTATGGAATTAACAATATTTTAGTGGTAATAACAATAACTATTTTTATTAATGCAAAATCACAATGTGAATAAACAAATATTTTAGTTATGATAACAATATCTGATAAAAATACTACGTTCTTTCTCGTTTATGGTCACCGCAATCATATATATTTTCTGCGTTTACAACTCACTATTTCAGCTTCGCTCTCCTTCCAAAATTTTATGGTTTATAATATTTTAAATAAAAACTCTATCCAATAGCTTTATTAACTGATGCTAAATATTTCGCTTATAAGGAGGACGCGACATGGAATGTCCAGTAATCAGACTAAATTTTATTAAGCCCTGTCAATATAATTTAGGTGTGAGCATGCCAGCAACAGTCAGAGGCACGAAAAACAGATTTTGACATTATGAGATCTTAAATGACGCATCTTTTATATTAACCTACGTGTGGTGTAAGTGAAACTTATCTTTTACATTTAATGCAGTGAATTTAACTTTCGTCATATCCCCATTACAATTTCCTCACTTATTTTCATTTTTCTCTTCATTCCTATATTTTTTTACTAAGTGAAAAGTATTTTCCGGTTTGCAAAAGGTTGTTGTTCTTACCGTGTCTTTTTTATTATTTTTTCAATTTTATTTTCTATTACAGTGTTTTTTGGTGCGCTTAAGTTTGCTGTAAATAATAAAGTCAGTATAATTCAAAATGCTGGCTAATATTGAGTGATGTTTACTACTTGAATCTGTTAAACTGCCTTAACTACGTTTGTTTGTTTGTTTGTTGGTTGGTATATTTATATTAATGCTGCTGGCCTATCCCGCCTAGAAAGTTATTTTACCCCAGTCAGCTAGGCAACCAGCCAACTAGTCAACTAGTCAGACCATTAGTCTGTTTTATTTCGTTCCTTTTTTATTTATTTCTTTTCTCGTTTTTTTATTTTTACCTTATTGTCTTAATACAGATAAAAGTAAAAGCATTTTTCCTTTTCGCTTTTGCTGCTATTGCCGAGTCTTTTGAATTTTGTACATTAAATGAGATACTGTTGCTGGTTGCTAGTGTTGTTGTAGGATTTTCGTAGAAGGATGGACGTTTTTCCACTTTAATGACTTTGAAAAAATACAACAACAAAATCTACTATATATAGTATATATAATATCCTTAATGTTTATTAAAGCAGAAAGATTTTATGGAATTTAAATTTAATTTTTGTTTTACTCTTTAAAAGAGGGAAAAAGTATTTAGTATCTTAATAAGTTGTATTTTTTGGTATGAGCATTAATTTGTTAAAAGTTTTCCTTTGAACACTTTAAGAGCCCTTTTTTGTAATGGTGTAGGTGTAAAGAAGTGTGGTTGTTTATAATTGAGTAATAGTGGCAAAAACAATCTATTGATTGGCGCTAAGATTTGTGGTATCTTTAGTGTTAGACTTCTTGATAAATCAACTGCTTTGGTGAGATGGGGTTAATGAAAGTACAAAGAAGAATTGTTGAAAGCGCTAATTGGGAAAAATAGGTGGATTTTATAATCAAGAAGATATTAGATAGATAAAATTTCAGTCACTTGTATTTGGATAATTCATTAAGCTTTATATAACGTGTAAAATATGTATAATTATAGTATTGAATATGTCAGATAAGTATAAGACGTTCTCCATTTAATATATTCTTGTAAGCTTATATTGTTTCTACATATTTTTGAACCGTTGTGCTGAGTTATAAAGAAAGATTGCAAGTATATATCTGGTGAAAGACATATTCGGTATTTCTCTATTCTATTCTCACAGTTTCTGGCTAGATTTGTGAAGCTGTAGTGCAGAAATTAGAAAAAAGTCTGATGACTGTGGTTGTTAAATATAAAAAAATCCAAGTCTAAGAGACACATTCTTTACAAACAACTGACTAACTCAGCGGTAAAAACACTTAACATTCTTAGGAATTTTTGAACCTTTTACGGCATGCTGCAAAAAGTAATTGGCTTCTTTTTCCGCAACTGTATAGTGCTTGAGAAATTTCAACTGCTTGTGGGTCTTTAACTGTTCTTCAACATTAACTAGAACGTCTGCAACATAAAAATTTTGAACCGGAAGTTGCGAAAAATCTACCAGAACTTACGTATCGTCATTAATTATGCAACAAAAATATTTTCTTTTATAAAAACTTGACTTCAATTTGCTCCCTACATTTCAGGATCCTTTTAAGGATATGTCCTAGATTATTGCTTTTAAGTTTACTGTTATGAAAAGAGTACGAACAGAAGATTCAAAGCATAATATAATTCATATCATTATATTCAGTTTTGTTTTAATTATTTATCTTTTGGTGGAGCACTTAATAGAAAGATAAGGAAAGTGTCATAATAATTAAAAAATAACAGTATATAAAGTGGAACTTTCTAAATTTTTTTTGACATGGCATTTCCATATCTTCAAATTTGAAGGCATGCTGGATGCTAAAAAGTACCAAATCATAGTTTTTATCAATTTTCTTCCTGCAATAAATAATTTTACCAATTTTGATTTTTTACCACTTAAATTTGGGAAATGCAAAATTCTCGTTTTATAGGAACTATTTGAAATATTAGGAATTCCACCTCAAAGAGTGTTTCAAATCTTTCGGCTTCTGACTTTAGGCTATGAAATAATTGCTTATTCTGTCGTAATTATTTATTGTTACTCCCTTCAAGTTAGTGGTACCACGACTTTAAAATTTTCCAATCGATTCAAAATTACTTGTAAAGAGATTATTTTTTAGATCAATAACAAATCCTATTGAAATTGGCGAAGATCAATACGATATTTCAGGTAGCTTTTATACAAATCTTTTCTGGAAATAGAGTTTAAGTTCATAGAATACAGAGCTGTTAATATATTTTACTTAATTTAGCAGAAATATTTTTTATGCCAAATCCATACCCCAAATTTCATGAAGATCGAATTACAAATGATTAAACTCCCATGCAGATACATTTCCCAAAATTCACTAAAACTGAAAAATTCTCAAGAAAATGTGAGAATTGTGATATTTTGTATGTTTAATGCTTACAGATCGTTATTTTGGTAGCAATTTCCAGAAAGTGACGATTGATCAATATCTTATTTGTTTCCTTATCTTCTTATTAGGATATTTACTGACCTCGATTCATTCAATTAAAATAAAATTTCTTATAGAACTGATAAATTTTCCCTGGCATAAATAATCATAATTCCAGTTTGAATCGAAATGTATTCTTTACAAAATTTCAGTCAAATGAAAAGGATATATGAAATTGTGATTCTGTGTCAATTCAGTCCTGACAACATATACATAAACTTATTGTGAACTTATTAAATTAAGAAAAAAAACTCCCATGTACCTACAACATAGTGTCTTATTAATATTCTCCCATTACGTATGATTAATATTAAATCCTTTTTTTATTAATCATACGCTAACAAAATAATTCTCAAAAAAATATATAAAAAATATTTTTATTTTCCTAGTAATCAACTTTAAACAAAAACACATTAATGATTCATAATTAAAAATTCAATTTCAATTTCTTTTTTAACCAAAATCTCCAATAACCTAAATACTACAAAGCCAACGACTTTAATTACTCAACCTTCAACTCAATTTCTTTTGAAAGTTTTCTTTTTTCTTTTCAATATTATAAATTATTAAATAATTTTTCCCTTTCTTAGTCATACCTAACAAAAATAACTTAATTGTTCTGCAACTCACACATTTAAATATTCTATACAGTTTTACAAATTTTGTAAAAATTAAATATTCCCTTGGATATTTCATATCATCCAGAGGGTGAATGAATGAATTTATTTATTCTGGTCTAAATAAATTTTGGTAGAGGGAAACATTTTTGAAATTGAATATTTTATGTAAAAATATGGTTTAATTTTCAAGTGAAAAATATCGACAAATATATATGTTGTGGATTTTGTGAATGTTGGTAACCTAAGAACTGGGTTTTATGTAACGTTTTTTTTTAATTCTTAGAATTTTTCACTCTTTTTTGAAAGTAATTGATTGACTTTTTTTAAGGTTTTAATTTTCATGCAAAAAGGTGAAATATAAAATATTTTGTGAAAAATATTAAATCAATTAGAATATAATAAACTTTAAACCACTATGGACTATTAGGCATGTACATCCGTCTTGCCGTCTGGTTGCCCATGTATTGTTTGTTCGTAAAGTACAGGTCGCAGTTTTGAAGGTGAAATTTATTCCATAGAATTATTTTGGTCCTGGGACATTGCCTACTCATATTGGTTATGATGGAATATAAAACAACTTTAACCAAGTTTTGCAGAAAACCAGTCTTATTATACTCTAAAACGAAATGTCATATTATATGAGGTTCGGTCCATATATTTCTCTCAGATCACATACAACCACCCTTCCAAATCATTTTCAAACTCATAAATCACACATATACCCTGTGCAAGTATTGTATAATATTTGGCAAAATAAAATAAAAGCCAAAACCGCTGTTCGAAATTAAACCGAGGGTCCATATCATAATTCTTTTCTTTATATATTTCACGATGAATCTTCAGTAACCATAATAATCTATTTGCACACATAAGGCATAAATAAGAAAAAGCAAATTTAAAATTTTATGGAGAACTTTACAAGTGCGTGCCAGAATATTTGCATACATTAGTCGGCCTTGACCATTTATAAAATTTTATTTGTTTTTAAATTGTGATATTGTCCAGATGTACTTTTAAAATTTCGTATATTGATTGAGATTTCATAGCTTTCAAATTCACTTACAGCGATGCCACATATTGTTAAATAAATCGTTAACATATTTACATGTTTAGATTTATAATTAAGTTTACAGGCAATGTTCATTGCGAAAAATCATTTGGAAAACTTGGTTCGGAAACTACGAAACCTTTTCAGAGCTAAAGTTCAAAAATATATCAAATTTTATTAAAAAAATACTCAGGTTGTTTAATGGAGCAGCACAAGTTTGAACTGACAGATTGCAGTTAAAATCAAGAATATGTCCAACCTTAGGAACCAAAAGTGCGGCTAATAAAGGATAAAATAGCAGTAAGGCGAAAAAGTAATCAATCTGACCAACAAAATTTAAATTATAGTATAAACATGTCATATAAATTATGAAAGATAAAGCTTGAAAATTTTTAAAATCTTAAAAAGAAATCGGACTGAAATTAATAAACTGATAGAGTTTTTTAATTATTGAAGTCTCTAATTTCATAGTGTTGTGAAAAGAATCCACAAATGACGAATTGAATGAATAGCAGTCAAGTAGTTTCTTATTATATTAAACAGTTTTTAATTTAAAACTAAAACCAATAAAAAAATTAGTCGAAGAACTTTCCATATTTTTCAAAAAAATATTTGATTTAAACAAAATTTACTTTCGTACCAAATCTAATGGAATTCAGTTTTGTAGAAAGCAAGTAAAAAGGCTATATTCGGCTGTGCTGAATTTTATATACCCTTCACCACTTCTATTTGAGAAAAGTAATAGTGCTGAATATGGATGAATGGTTTTTAGGCCTAAACCTCTTTTTAAATATGGGAGATATAATCACATTTGATTGTAAAATTAGTAACATACGAGTACCCTATTTTATTTGACTCATTAATAACTTGTTAATTTTTTGGTTGCCTTTGTTTCTACAGCAATATTCTACTTAAGAAAATATGGTATATAACAGACTCGCTAGGTTCGACTGCAAATTCTACTTTTTCACACGTTCAATATAAACGACTTCTGAAATCTCATCAATTTGAGCATGTGGAGCATTCATTTTATCTAATTTTTGCTGCTCATATACAAAGTCAACTTTTAGTAGTTTGGTTGGCTACCACAGGTATACAGTAGCAATAAGTTTTAAAATATGTACAGTAAAGTTAGTTTTACATAAAATATTTCATACTAAGGGCTGAAAGTCCTAATAATTTGTCTTATAAAAAGTTAAGCAAGCATTCAAAGGTCTGTTGTCTGTTCCAAATATTGTTAAAGAATACCAGAAGAGATTAAGATTGATAGAAAAACTGGCGCAGGTAGAAAGAATTGTCCACATAATGTTTTTAAAGCAAAAAAAAAATAGAAAGCATTTTCAAAAGAGCTCTCAACACATTTTAGTAGGAAATCAGTTCTGTGAGCGTTTTGACTATTTAGTACGAATAGCTCAAAAATTTTTTGACGGGAAGACTGCTAAAAATTTAGAGGTCAAAAACAGAGCAGGATAATTGAAGTCAAGTTTTCTAAAAAATATATTTGCTGTTGGATTGTGAAACATATGTTCATGCATATTTTTCTTAATTTGGTGCTCCAGGAGAGGTTCGGTATCAAAGTGTACTTAAAATTTCCTTTAATGTTTAGACAAAAGGAGCCAATCATTTGTTACGACAGGATTATAAGGCTTTATAATGTAACCACTTATTTTTGGCCTGCCGTGGCAAAAATAAATGGACACATACAACAATAATGTTGCAAACCCTAAAGCTATCCAAAGCTAGGGCCAGTGAAGAAATATTTTGATCTTGTTGAAAGTGAATTGATGAGCACAAAAGAGATAGACTTTAAAGGAAGAAGGGACGTCCTGTTCAAGCAGAGCGAAATAAAGACGTTAAGAGAAGGGTTTCCAAAAATGGTTAAACATTTCAAATTGTAAGTGTAGTGGTATTGATTTCATTAACATATATGTATGTTAAGTAATTTTCTATCAGTCCTTAATAGCAGAATGTTGCAAAATTGGTTCCTATAGAGAAAATTTTAAACGAGTGCAAATTTTTATATATAATCCAATTGCAAAAACTTTAGCGTGTTCTTATAACTACAGTTATCATATTTTTAGTTATAATAGAAGAATCCGCTTGATAAAACTACAATCTTAATATCCCGGAGAGTTTTAATATGTGTATGCTGAATTTTATAAAGATCAATTTTTATATTGAAAAAGAAAAAAAAATATTGGTGAGCGGTATTTTTTATCATGTTTTCAACTTCCACTCTCAAAAATTTAACTTATCTTAATATCTCAGCCAATTTGTTTAATAAATTTATATTTTTTTTCCTTAATTGTTTCGCAACAACATATGTCACATTATTTATAAAATTAGTAATTTATTATGAAATTGCCAGTAATTAATTCAACACAATCACTTATAGTGCTTCCAAATTAAACAAAGTCGGTAATTAATTTTTGCCATGCAACCAACATATATATACACACATTTTTTCTCATAAAGAATCGGTTACTGTACCGCAATCTGTTTATTGTTACACTAATGTTTATTTTCCCTTATTTCCCTTATTTTTTACATTTCCAGTTTTTTTTGTAATCAACACCAGTTGACATATTGTTTTAGGATTTTGTATTTTCCTTCCTCACTGTTTTCCTTTTGTTTGGTTAAAATATTGTGTGTATATGCTTGTATATATGGTTCAGTGTGTGTATATGTGTGTGCGTGTATTTGTGTTATTTTCAAAACAGTTATGTATAATCTGTGAAAATGTTTTCATCACTTTCCTAATTCAATGTGGACGAAAAATAAAGCAACAACTAAAAACAATTTTCAAAACTCACACACACACATACACAGAAATACATTAAACTAACAAGGGACCAAAAATAACATTCGCACACAAACACAATCAAAGGGATGAAAATTATTGTTTCTTGTTTATTATTATTCTTGTTTTTTTTTTGTTTATTTTCGTTTTGTTTTATTTAGGACCAGGTCCAAGAGTAAAATGTATTTTTAACTTATTAAACAATTCACCAAACTTGTGTACCTTGTTTAAAAATTTAAACATTTTTCTCAAACAATGTAAAGGATAAAATAAAAAGAGAGAGAAAAAACAAAACAAACAATAAACTGCAAAGGGCAAAAACAAATGACAAAAGGAAAATACAAAGTTATAAGGGTCGGAGTGAAATTCTAGAAAATGAGTGAGGAAAACTAAGCTAAAGGATTATTCGTTTTGGCAAACAATTATTTTTAGACACAGAAGACCTGTTGGTGTTGGTTGGATTTATCCAATCCATATTATTTGCGATTTCAGGTATTTTAATTTAGGTAAAATGGAGAATTTTACTCTAGACGCCAACAAAGCAAAAAAAGATATAATTTCACAAATAAACATTGCCATTTCTGATATGAGAAAATTCCAAATATTCGAGGGACGTTATAGAAAAATTTGTCATTTCATATTTTATTGCAAAAAGGAATCATCCAAGAACTCATACCCCCACCGAAGATCCGGCGTATCGGTGTGACTTGAAATTCATCTGTCAAAGACTTTCATCCTAGTAACAATAAGAACAATTTTGTTTCTAAGAAGCGCACCAGAAGCAACGATGATAATCGCCTCATCAGGAGAAGAAATTCAGAGAACCATCAACGCAGCTATTCCAACTGAAAGAAAATCCCCAATATCAATCCTTGATTTACCCTGCTCAACAACAAGCTGAAGAAATGGTTAGATCTCCTCAAAGACTACAACCTCTATACTGGATTGAAAAAAAATTTGGTCGACTTGTGATCTCTCCATAACCTACTAGCTTTTTTCCATATTTTTATTTAGTGTTGTCGCAAATTTCTTAACCTCACACTTCAGGGCACCAGACAGGAGATAAATTTTTTGCTGATTTAGAAAAACCTGAGTGAGCTGAAAAATTAAATACTTATCAATATTTATAACTCTGTCAATAAGGAGCCTGATTGTACCCAATGTCTGAAAAAAGGGTAGTTTAATCTCAATACAGAAAACTTTGAAATCGCCAATAAGATGCAAATCTACAGGCCGATTTTCCTTCTGTTTCTTATGGTGACGACTCTTAGGGACTTTCTCTCCCAAAGCTGAACTGTTATTTTAAAATAACAGTTTCCGCAAAAAAATATAGTACAATAACAACACTAGCAAACGTCACCACTAAAATTGCAGATGGCTTAAACCGGCAGACACTGGACTTATACTTCCAGGGCATCCTGCAAGATGAAGGGATGAATTTTAAATTAGGAAGTCATTCATTTTGTTTTGAAACTGAAACTCAAAATCTTGTGCAGAGTTTTACAGGTCGGTGCCATGCTATTACTCTTGTTTAACTTCCGCCACTTCAAACCTTCACTCAGAGTTGACGTGAAAAACTGTACTATTACTGTGATAAGCCATAAGTTGATTAGATATGTGTTCCCGAAAATGGTAGTCCACAATTTCTTCAATGAAACGTTCACCAACGAAGAAGACATGTTTAATCACCGAAATCGGTGAAGCACAAATTTCGGTTGTTGACCACCCAAAGATATTGAGAATAACATTCGACTGCCTATCTATTCACAGCTCATGTCATTGCAAATACGCATAAACTGTGGGAACAAAGAAGTGACGACTGCAAAGCTCTAACCGACAGTACACAGTGGGGGCAGAACCGATTTAGTTTACAGAAATCCGTATATTGGATTTGCATTAATTTTAACCTAATGTTATAATTCTTTCAGGTTCTTTAAGGGCTCTATGGGCAGAGTTATAGTGGTGTAAGTTCCACCATCTTATACTTCTCCGCTATCGTTGTCATTATATTAAATTTTATGCGAATCCATCAAGCAAACCAAAATAAGATACTTCTTTCCAAAATACTACCTAATCAGAATTCAATAAAGTTTATCATTAAAAATTTGATATTTAAAAGTAGAAAGGTAGTTTTGAATCAGTCAGTTTAATTGGATGAAAGTAAGTCACAGGTAAAGTCTGAACTATATATATGTTTGTGTCATAAGATTGCTAGTATTTGTATATGAATAATTACTTTTTAGGAAAGTCTATATATTGTAGTGCTTTCGTTAACATCCCAAAATTGTATATATCTTAAAGCTCATTTTATTCACTCGAGTGCCCCAAATGGCTTAAGAGTTACCAAGAAATTCTAAATAAATTTTAAAATTTATTTTAAGTGTAACAGAAAATATTAATTTATTACTTTATTATCTTTATTTTACGTTCATAATCAAAAAATAAGTTAAATATAAGTAACATAATTTGCATATCAAAATGAAAAAAGATCTTAAGACACCTTTTAAGGAAAAATTCGTATGCTAATTGAACATATGTTCTTTATCTGATACATTCTCTAATGATGGTTTCTGAAAACTTCAAAGAACAAATGAAAAATTTAAATCTACAACACACTTATTTACAAAACATACAAGAAAATCTTCTATAATCTACATTATCACTTTTGAGCAAAAGGAAAAAAAAGAAGAAAATTATTTTTAATATAAAATCTTATCATAATAAAAGAGTATTAAATATTTCTTTAAAAATATTTATATATATTTTCTTATATTCAGTTTTTTTATTTAAAGTAGGTTAAGTGCAGAAGTAAATAAGAGAAAAAAATATATAAATCTTCTTATTTCAAATAACTTTAAGAAAAAAGTGGAAAAAATAACAAGAAATAACATACAAAGAGAGTTGTAGAATAACAACAACATAAATTTTCAATGTTGTAGAATAATTGTGTGTATATTTGTGTATGTATTAAAAAATTTGTTCATAATATAAGCAAAAGTCCTTGCATGTATTTATTTATACTTAAATATATAAAACATATAAATACAGTAGAGGACAATAAAACAGCAATATCTAATGGTGAAAGAGTTACTGTGTTATGTTGATTCTACGAAGTATTTTTCTGAGTCAACAAAAATCTAAATTTATGCATACAATGGGTCCAAATCATATTTTTTTAATCTGTAATTTTTTAACCGTTAGAAATATCTTATTGAAATTTCACATGGTTAGAGCTGATTTAATACAGGCACATTTGAATTGTGCTTGTATGTGTACTTTATTTCACGTAGTTTCAGAGATATGAGTGTGGAAATAAAATTTAAAATTTTTATTTTTACCCTTAATTATTTAAGTAAATAAACTTAATATAATTCCTTAGCTTTTGTGAAGATAAGTGCTAGAATTTCTATAAAACTTAAAAAAATATTATTGTAATAACCACAAAATCATATAATAGCATTACAAAATTATTGTGGTAAAAAGGGTATATTAACTCTACCGTGCCATGTTTAACGCTAAGAAGGAATCTCAGACCCCATAATGTATATATTCTTGAATAAAATCAAATTCTAAGTCTGTCTGTTTGTTGTTGGCATGCTTACATCCACTATAATTTACACAGCTCAATGAAATTAGGTCGAACATTTAATATTGTCCTGAGAGTTTTCTTACTTGAAACTAGCAAAATCGGTTAAGTATATTAAAACACATAGACCGATATCTGAGACAACCTCTAAAATCATTAAAAAAAATTACATTAAATTGTCTATAACAAATCTATTTATTCTTATTAGAATGAAATTCGGTAATAATATATGTACTTTTATAATTATCAAAATCAGTTCACTATTAAAAAAATTTTTAGCCAAAAATATATATTTATGACTCATTAAGTGTTCCGTGTTATATTTAAGAAAAACGTTTATATATTTTATATATCTGTAAGTGTATAAGTGAGTGTGTAAGTTCGAATCATATTGTATTTACTGCACACGTATTTGTGGTGAAATTAATTAAAGATTCGGCATAGTTGAATATACCATTTTTACATCTTATTTGTGCCAAACCTTAGAATTTCTTTCTTTCATAAAAAACCTTAACTAAATCTAGTTAAAATTGGGGCAACTATCTGCCCACTAGTCTTATCCAAAATTTGTCAATTAAATAATTCAAAATTTTTTGTTAATTTCACAAATCGCAAAGCTTTAATCATATAGCAGCTACATATGTACGTTAAATATTCAAGAAATATTTACTGTCGGACGCATTTTGTTAGAGCTCAATTTAGGGAAAAATTGAGATTTGGGTATTTCCGTACAGGAATCATTTTAATGCCCTGATTAACGAACAAGTAATTGTTGAAATTTTAAATAAATATTGTTATTTGCTTCAATTTTAAATAAATTTAAATATCAATGTTATTAATAAAATTGGAAGAAAAATTAAAAATATTTGACATCAACTAGCATGGATCGATCCCCGTTTAATATAGTACAAGGATTTAGGATATTATAAGACTTATCTATTTTAAATTTTGTTCTTCATCAATCGAGAAGTCTGACCATCAAACACCACCGTATTCATGGACTATTAATCGTTGATAAGTCCCTTAAAATGAATTATTTGTTTTCGATGAAGACTATGCTTCAAATCCTAACATTTCTGAGTGTTAGCTTGATATCTGTTATTCAGAGATTTATTTATAATTAAATTTTAGGAAGTGACTCTCAATGAAAGTTTTCATCATTTGAAATTTAATCTCTGTTTGAGGGCTACCGAAATATTTGAAAATTTTCTAAAAATTTTGAAATGAAATTTGGATTCATTTCTCATTTTCTTTAAAATTGTATAGAACATGAATAAAAACACTTTTTACATTGTTCAATTATCATTTCCGACAAGACTTATATGCCATTTTCAAAATTTTTATACACTCTATCTGTCAATCTGCTGTTAGAAAATCCTGATTTAAAACAAATATATACGGTTCGCTGCAAAAAGTTAAGATCGATGTCGGAACAAACTAAAAAAATCCAACAAAGATCTTTTTGTTTTTCTTTTAATTAAAATCAAGCAGTTTTAAAAATACAATTTTCATTATATGAAATGATATATAGTTGATGACTATAACAAAAATTATCGAATCGGAATTCGCAATAAGAAAAAGACATATTTATCAGTGCATGTGTAAGCCGAATATTATTTGTACATACAAAGCAATCTGCGTATGAGTGATAGTTATTAATTATATTAACTATACGTCTAAAATACGAACTTATTAAAAGTAATTAAAACGCTTTTAATATATATATAACAATCTTTTACCGAATTTTGTGAAAAATTTTATAAAAAGTCTATACGACTGATACAATTAGCCGTTTTTATTCTCTTGTAATTTTGATAAATATTTTGGCGCCAAAATTCAGACGATTTCAATTCGCCAACAAATGCATGGGAACGAATTATTAAAGAAAGCATAGAATAAGAAAAATTTATATTAGATATTGTTAATAAATTAATTAAACAGATTAAGATATATTGATTTTTTACCAAATCCTGCTATTTCATCAACCTGATCTATTTCCTTATTCCACAAACATAACTTCATATGAAGATAAACATCGTCTTGTACAGTTACAGAAAAATTTTACAAATTTATGTGCGAGGACCTGTTATGTCTTGTTTATTATCTTTACAATAGATAGATAAGTACTTAGATAAATATATGTGTACATGTTTATTTAAGTATGTATGTTTGTGTAAGGAGTATTGAAAAATAATAGAAGTACATCATTAGGTTATAAATTCAAAGACTTAAATTTTTTATTAAGATTTAAATTGTCATTAAATTAAAATAATAAATAATGTATAAAGATTTTGCAATAAAATTCCTAACAGTTCTATAAATATTTATATTTTTGCTATAAAATTCATTATTTGTAGATTTAAATGTTAACGACTTTTAGATTTCAGTTCCTGAATTTTAAATAAATATTAAAAGGATAAATAATAGATAAATTTAATGTCTATTTGTTTTTTGATAATAGAAAATCTTTTTAAGAAATATATCAATTGTATTTACGCATTTCTGATAGTTCTGAATTTTCACATGACGTAAAAATGTGTTTTACGTGTGTTAAAGATGTAATGAATAAACCCGAAAGAACCCACGGACTCTATTTCGTTATGTGGGCCAGAATAGCATTTTTTATTTCTTTTGAACAATTATTTTCATCGATCTCAAATGCGTGAAATAGCTTTCGACATCGGTTCTCTAATAAATAACACTAAAGGTAACGTTAATTTTATTACCAGAGACCGTGAAAATTTTATAAGTATCGTCCTTGGCCTTAATAGTAATTTGTGCCAAAATTAATCATTTTCAGATTTATGCACTTTAAATTTATTTTCGGAAGTGAGAGCAATATTCATTTGTATACCGATAGTTTTTAATGGTTCAATAAAATGATAACGAAATTTAGTACATTTTGTAGTCCGTAAGTTCTGATATACAGGTTGATACCATATTGCACCGAATCCGGCCAGATTTATGGATCAAAAATATGTACTATAATGACTTGAACTGAACGTACTTTAGTAAGTTTTGCCTAGATAGATGCAACTGCAAGCGAAAAATCTATGCTGTAAACCAGGCGTAACAAGTTCCAATTCCAAAAAGTATTTTGATGGTCTAATTTGGCCTCATTAATTTCGAGATGTTCTCAATGACTTCTTTCTTAAAATGAACCAATTACTTTGGAACGTGTTATTCTTCAACTCGATTTCAAAATTAATTTATTTCAAAATCCATTCAGTGACAAATCCAATACATATTTGAGCCAACTTCAATTACTATGAACGATAAGAATTTTCGTTGAGTAATGCTTCCCACTCTTCATCTGCAAACTACTTCGGCTGATTAAATTTAATATTACAATAGCGATTAAGGAAAATCGGTTTTGCACTTTTTTGGTCACTCATTTTAATCAGATTAACAATATATTCATTGAAAAGAAATAAAATCAAACAATACTAGAGTGAAAAGCTTAATTGAATTACGTGTGTTAAGAATTTTCGATATCTTATATTCTTAAAGGATTTAATTATTCCTAATCCTTTTACTTTCTGGAATATTTTAGTGATCATAACTTGTAATCTGAGCTGTACTATCTAAGTGGTAAGTGTTGGTGCATAATGAAAATTTTGCGACTGTGGCGATATTTATATTATATTCAGCGCTATAAAATTTTAATACGATCATATCTTACCGATCGTATTAAAATTTTATAGCAAATCACAAATTTCCAAACAAAATCAAACCGTTTTAAAAATAATATAATTTTAATATATATTTTTTTGATCAACACTGTATTCTTATAATTTATGTTTTTTATGTATATTTATGTACATATTTGCTTTTTCGCCTAATAATATGCAAAAGTGTTTTTTTTCTTCCTTAAGCATTTCTTCTGTCTGTATGTGTGTAAAAGTTTGTATAAGTTTGAGTATGTTTGCAAATATATGCAAGTACATACTTGTTGTATAAGTTCAAAATAGACATCTTTCTTTTTTCGTTATTTTGTTTTTCTGTTTATTTTTCTTTTTTTCGCTTTGGCTTGTGTACATATATTTAAATTATTGAAATCTTTCTCAAAGAAAACAAAAATTGACAGTCTTTGTATTTTTGAATTTTATACAGTTTTCCGTTTCCGTTTATTATTACTTCGAAATTCGTTTCTTCTCTTTTCTCAAAAAAAATCTTTTTCAGGATATATAGCAATATTTCTTGTACATATTGGGGTCTTTAATTCAAAATCCTGAAAGAAATTGAATATTTTCGATTACTATTTTCCGTTTGCTGGTTGTTGCTGGCTGCTGTTGTAACATTTCCTTTTTCTTGTTATGGCTTTTAATATTATTTGATTTGTATTTTTTAGGGATTAAACTCAATTCGTTTTTAAAATTGCCACTTTATTAGGGCTTTTAAAGGGATGTTCAATTACTTTACTGTTTTTAGATATAATTTTTTTCTTCCTCTTTCTCCTTTTTTATTCCTAACTTCCATTAAATAACGATAAACTTTCATATATTCTGTGTAGTGAACTGTATTTTATCTTTAAGCTAAAAATAAGAATCAATAATTTATGCGTATTAGTTTTGTATATATTTGTAAACATGTATATATTTATATCTTTATATGTGTATGTATTAGTATATGTAATTGTTATGTAAGATTATTAAATTTTATATGCTACATTAAACGTGTGTACGAGTGTTGCATATACAAGTAGATGAACATTTTTAAATAAAATCTCAAGATTTCGACAGATGGAGAGTATGAGATAACGCTGTTATGTTTGTTAGCTTGTATGGGCGTCGAATATTAATGTTCGTGTTTTCAATTAAAGCGGCCTTGACTCTACTAACAGTTATAAATTAAAGTGTTACTTTTTTATTTTTTGTTATTTATGAACAATTTGACATAAATTCCGAAATGGGGAATTAATAATCATATGGATGATAAAATTTAATTCAATTTTTATTTCTTTAATTTAATTTAAGAAACAATAAATACTTAAGGAGTGAGATAAAAAATCTGTGTATACATATATGTTAATAAAAAGGAAATCACTAAACTTATAACTTTGTTTTCCATTTGTATTGAAAAATATACCATTTCATTAAATAGTGTAAGTAATGTTGTCATATACTGACATATGTGACAGCATTACACCATTAGAAGTGATTTTCGGATATGGTATAATGAAGGAAATAATGAATCAATCCCTACCAAGTTGGCATCGCCATAGCATCTTAATTTAAATTGTATTTTTTTCTAAAAAGTGCAGAATTTATTTTGTCTGTGCCGGAATCCGAAAAACTCCGGAAAACGAGTTACCTTAATTAAAATTTCGTCACTGCAGCATAACGAGCAAATTCATAATAAACTAAAGCTCTTGACTTTCTAGTAAACTTTTTTTGTAATGAGTCCCAAAACAGACTTTTATTTTGAAAATGACAATTTTTACAATACACTGCACTTCATATCTTTAAAATGAACCTAATTTTATAGTTTTTTTTGCAAATGATATTTATCATACTGACACACTTAAATATTTAAAAACAATACAAAATTGCCAGAATAGTTTTTTTAAACAAATTTTCATTAAAAGCATAATACACCACTGAGTAGCAGCACATTAAATGACACAGTGTGATATAAAACAAATGCTAAAAAAGGAAAAGCGAAAAAGTGAACTAAAACCCATTGTTGTGTACAGTACTCGAAATAATTATACCGAACAATAAATACATTAATATGATAAAATAACGTGTGTGAAAATTTGTTTCATTTATTTTCTAAAAAAGAAGAACATATAACTATAAGATTTTCTATGATTCGATAACCAAAAATTATAATAATGTATTATTTTAATTAAATTAAGCGAATAAGTCGGACAACGTGAAAATTTTTAAGAAGAGCTTATTTTTTCCGAGAGAAAATATTTTTGTAAAATTAGTTTTTCCATCTTTATTAGAATTTACTTCCATAACACGACATGACTTTGATGCAATTATTTATTAATTATGTTGGAAGTGCCAATTTATTGGCACTATGGGACTTAGATCTGTACTTACAGAAGGTCACTCTAGAGCAGAGATGACCAAACAATATACCTGTATATTCAGTTATTCGGCTAATACACAGATATAACGCAATCATCAACAAAAAAATCTAGAATATGGAATGGGAAGAATTTAATTGTTTTAATGAAGCTGGGTAATAAGTGAAATATTTCAATTAGTTAAACGTTAGACCCTAACACATTCACATCATTTGTTTTTGTATGCCTCTGTCTTTTGATGTCTCTTCTCTAGAGTCTTATAATTTTTGGTCAAAAAAACTGCTTATATCATTAAGAGATCTCCCTTGAAAATTCTAGCATATCTAATTACGCATTATCACCTTAAATCCATAGTTAATTATAAATGGAACACTTGTTGCGTTTTAATTTACCAACTGTTACCCTTATTGAGTCACCTTTTAACCTAAAAAATAAAATGTCTAATCGTTCCATTAATGACTACAATGGTGATGTTGTTTAAGTCTAGTGTATAAAAAAAACGACATTTTGAGGAAACCGAGATTCGAAAAATGTTTTAAGTCAAAAAACCGGTTAACCGATTTTAATTTAATTATTATAAATTTGGAGAAAATAATATTATATATCAATAAATTCTATTCCATGAAATGTACTTCATATGGAATATAAATCAAACAATGGTTCCATCATAAAATGATTATAATTAATTCTTATATTAAAATAACCATAATATAACAAATTTTAACAAATTATCCTTACACGGTTTAGTGCTCTGAATGGATGGAGTATAAAAGATCTTTTGAGGTTTTGGTATCATATTTAAAATTACATGTCTTGAAAGTGTGGTTTTATTTAAATCCAACATCTTTCCTTTACATTTACAGAACTCCTTCTTAGTTTCTGAATTTGTCTATGTTATAATTAAATAAATATAATTATTTTTATGAATGTGATTACATCAAGAACAGACGAACATAGCAAAATCGACTCAGAATATGAGGTCTAATACTGTACTAGTGTTGCATGCGGGACAAAAAATTCTCATTCATAGCGAAATGCACAAAAATGAAGCTGAAAATTTTATTGAAACCCTTAAAATCCACCCTCCATTGAAAACTGGTTAATCGAGTGAAAATAACTCTACAATTGAAATTATTCAAAATCGGTCCGTTTTTTGAAATGAACAAAACGGTT
This sequence comes from Cochliomyia hominivorax, assembly GCA_004302925.2. NCBI lineage: Eukaryota > Metazoa > Arthropoda > Insecta > Diptera > Calliphoridae > Cochliomyia > Cochliomyia hominivorax. The sequence goes on from PYHX02000413.1 coordinate 51,973,736, forward strand.
AACCGGCTTCCGGTTTTGGTTTTTGAACACACCACTTATACATTATACATTTCTACAGTTATTTTTTACATTTTATTCAAATAATTTTTTGTACAATATATTTTACCGTTCTCAACAACAAACAATTCTAGAAATAAATGATCGATACTCTAATGATATGACAATTTTTAGGTACCTCTTTATATTACTTTTTTAAAATTAATACGAGTGTCATTGTGGGTGTAATTACTTCGCGTACTGTATTATACCCTACAATAAAAGAAAGTCTATTTACAATGATGAAAGTATTAAGTTGAAGAGCTTTTTTGAAAAAAGGAATACACAAATAAATATTTTTATTTAAAGAACAAAAAATGAGATCAACTATACAATAATTAATTTTTAATTGTTTATATTAAAAATATAATTAAAATATTTTATTTATTTTATTATCAAATTCAGATATTGTGTAGTTTATCCTTATAGCCGTTATAGTCCTTAAAAAATAAATAATTTAACAAAATAATTTGTGCAAATGCATTTTCAGCAATGTTTCTGTTTTATATTATTTTTTGTAGTTTTATTGTTGTTGTTGTTGTTGCATATTTAACAAACAAATATTTTAAGTGAAAAAAGCATTTTTGTTTTTATTGTATTTCAGCCAAGGCCGCATTATTGTTGAAATTAAAACAACATAATTTTGTTGACAGATTTCTTTGGTTGTTCTTAGAAAGGTTTGTGTTTTCATAAAAGGCTTTTTGCAGTGTGAAATAATTTATAGAAATATAATGGTTTTCTCTGTTGCATTTAGATCTAAATGAAGGCAACAGATTTTATGATATCTCTTTGTTATTGCTGTTGTTATATTTATGGGGTCAAAAGTAAAATATTGAGGTTTTTTATTTTTCGCTAAAATGTAGGTTTTGTGATAAATTAATTTAACAAATGGAATACATTCTCTTCTGTTTCAGTAATGACATGACAATAAAAATGCAATAATTTAATAATTTGAGCTATTTAGGACCTTTTGTCCTGAAATTTATGTCGAAAATTTACACCACTGTAATTTCATGGAATCTGTGATATCCAGGAATTATACTGCATGAAATAACTGAACTGTTTGTTATCTATAATTTCCGAAGGGTATTTTACATTATATTGATCTTTCTATTTTTGTCAGAATATTATCAGAACCGAATACAACTGATTAAAACGAAAATACATTAGAATACATTATTACATTTTCACTAGATACGAGTTCATGAGATCCCAGAACGTCTTCGGCCGGACTGAGGGACTTCCTCTTCTGTAATAAATTAAAATCGGACTTCACTAAGAAAACCTTTTCTTCTTCGTAAGGATTAAAAAACCTCAAAATCTATTGGGAATCACTTAAAAAAATAATAATAACAAAGCCGGTTTTTAAAACTTCACACACTAGAAAACCATTTGGTCCAATCATACAGAAAAATTTATCTCAACGAAGCCAAAAGGGAAGAAAGTTTTTTCTTTATGAAATCAGCGTTAAAATACTGAAAGAAATTCCAAATGTAATGAAATAATGACTTATTGGGTAATTAAATGACACAACAATTAAAAAATCATTAACATTTATTTCATTTGGGAGTTATGAAATAATTTTCATTCTATTGGATCTTAGTTCATAATGTAATAAAACCCAGTTTGCATGGGGAAATGTGAATTATTTCAGGTTGTCTGTTGGTACCTATTTTAAAGTGCCGCCTATCTCTCCCTGCCCGTCCTACATTTTGCTTAGAAGCACTTTTTGAGAAAGTAATTAAAATGAAATTTTTTACTGTCAGTTCAATAGTTACATAGGTATTTGATGATTAATATTTGATTCTTATCGGCGCTACTTCTCCTCATGACCCCCTCATCTATTACATATTTTTTTCCAAAAAACTGTTTCTTGAGAAAGGAAATGGAAAACAATTTTAATAACATCCCTTCAGTAGCACTTTAGATGGGGATACTGCTCCTATCTTTCCTACATTTTATCCAGTAAACCAGTTTCTTGAGAAAGTGATTAGAACCAAATTTTGAAAGCCTCTTTGAAGCAGTCCTTTAGATATTCAACCCTCAAAGTTGGCTTTGTAGAGGGGACATTCGATGATTCAAATTGACTTCCATGATCCTAACTGTCCTACATTTTGTTCAGTAAAGCATTACCTTGAGAAAGTTGTTGGAACGAAATTTGAAAACTCTCCTTGTTCTTAAGATATCAATAATTAAAATTGGCTACGTATGGGGATACCTCTTCATCCTGCAGTTTGTTCGGTAAAGCAGTTCTTTAAGAATGTGGTTCGTGCAACTTCAAAAACTCCCGCTGTAGAAGTTCTTTAGATATTTGATAATTCAAATTGATTTTATAAGGGGGTGGGGTTACTTCTCCCCATGATCTTAATAAATTTTGTCTATCTATTTATTTTCTATATCTATAATTTTCATTCTATCTTAAATATGGACCGATACTCATTTCAAACATGGACCAATACTTGAATTTTTTATGAAGCTTATTTTTTACATGAAGTTTTTTTTTAACTCACGTAAATGTATAATGTACGCTGCCGAATATAGCATTCTTATTTGTTTTTTAATAAATTCTATAATATTCTGTAAAACCTAATTTGTTCTCTATATATTTAATTAATAATAAGTCTGTACTTTTAATACATTTTTGCAACGATTTCTCTTTTTCCTAAATTAACATTGTTGAACTATAAACTGCTCATATAAAAACTAATTAGTTGATTTATACAATATTCTGAGAAATGTTTTTATTTCCTCAAAAAATTAAGAAGAATGTAATTATTGCGCATTTCTTTTGCTTATAACATTTATAAAAAATATATTTCTATTTAAGAGTCAAATAAAAAGGAAAATTTTATTAGAATATCAATGTGTTGATTACACAAGTTTAACTCATCAAATGTTTTATTTTACAAATGAATTCATTTGTTCAATATGTTAAAATTATAAACAGAAAAAAGGAGCAAAAAATCAGAAACAAAAAAATAATCATTGTTTGTTACGAAGCTTTATTTCAGATATTTTTACAAATGATTCTTATTTTTCACAACAAACAAAATACATTAGCGGCGGCTGGTAAAAGTACCTATATAAAATTTGTTAATATTTCTTTTGTTCAAGGGACTGGTAAATATTCATTAAATATTTCTTACCCCTAAGAATAAGAATACAATAAAGTCAATATTTTGTAACTCAGCCCTCCTTTAATTTGCACACTCCCGATTTATTTGCTTTAAATTGAAAATGAAAATAAACAAATCACTAGGGAAGTTCCCTTTTTTACTTACAATACTGTTTTCGGTTTGTTTGTATTTCTGTTTTTGTCCTTATTTCTATAACCGCAAATGTTCATGTATATATGTATGTGTGTTTGAAGGTTTATTGTATATTCTTACGTTATGTAATAAAACATATAAACACATATTATATCTACTAGAAAAAAGGATGTAAGGAGTGAGATCGAAAAATTCTTGAGACACCCCTTTTTCATTAAAATTTTTAACCCAAATATTATTTGATTCTTTTTATCAGTTATCTTTTTTAAATATGTCAGTTATTTTTGTTTAATGCCAAATGAGATAACATTTTATCTAATTAAAATGAGTGATTAGAAATAAACTGCGTACTAAAATGTTATTAAACAGTACCAAGAGAAATTTCTCCATTGATAGAAATTACTGATTCAGGTAAAAACAATGGACCACATGATTTTTTTGAAGCCAAAAAATAAAAATGAAAGTAGCCAGTTATCATAGTGATCTGACTTTTTGATATTAAAAATTAAAGCTAATATTGTACAGGATCAAAAAGATTTTGAGGGTATGTTCTGGAAGTATTTTTCGCACTTCTTGCTCAAATTCGTATATCGTTGTGCTTGTGGGAATGTTTAAGAATGTTTTAGAACACAAAGTGGACAAAATTTCCCAAAAAATTCTTTGCATGGCAATCAAAATACATCAATCATATCTATAAATATCGAAATTTTTATCGAGGACTGTTTACTAAAAGAGCTGTATCCATTCATTAGATTTAAAATTTGTCCTCTTGTTTTTAGCCAGACTTGGCATTTTGTCACTATGAAAAACAAACCCTTGAGTGATATAGGAACACTAATTTGTACCAAGAGAAGCAAACCCTCCGAACTGCCAAGAGAAAATGCCAGTAAAGAGATATTGGTCTTTTCTTAAAAGAGAATTGAAGGGCAGGAAAAATTTGTCCAATAATAGATTTTAAACGGTTTTGTTTGAGAAAAGTGACTACCCTTTACCACCACTAGTGGTGAAGATTGACAAATTACAACGAAATATATATACTTCAAGATCGGGAGAATAGAAAAAAATTTTGGCCAAAAATTTTATATATTTTATTACTCATTAATTGTTCTTATTATATTTAAGAAAAACTTTTATATAATAAAAACTTCAAATATTGAACGTGTGAATGTGTATGTGGAAAATACACCGTATTAACCTTACACGCATTTGCGTGGAGGCTATTGAAGTTTTGGCAATTCCGAATATAGCAATTAACAATATTTTCAATACTTACTATGTATAACTTACCTATGTATGTTAAGAATTTTTCGATCTCACTCTTTTTGTTTTTTTCTCCCTCTGTTTACTTAAAACATTTAACAATTTCTGTATATTTTGTTTTCTGTTTTTCTTTTTTTTCATAAGAAAATATTTCAATAAAATTAACAAGAGTTTTTGCTTGGTGTTGTATTTTTTGTATTACAACAAATACAATACGCATTTACTAATACATTTAGAAATGTGTGTAAAAATATGCTTCCTTCCATACACGTACAATGTTTCAGTAGCAAAAACGAATTTGATTTCTTTCAATTTATTTCCTTTTTATAAATGTATACGTTTTTTTGCTTCATTTCTGGGGGGTTTTTTGGAATTTCAATTAAACCACAAATATTTTTTTATTTTTATTTATTTTATTTGGATTTATTATTCTTAGAATTGTTGGTTGTAAAACAACTAAAAAGCTTATGTTTAATTTTAAATATTATTTTTAAAAGAGAAAAACTATAAATTTTATAAAATAAAGATTTATTTGTTGCAAAAATATTCTTTGAAAAAAAACAATAATTAAAATGTATTTTTGTAGCGCAAAAAGAAAGCAGAAATGCAATCATAAACTGGGATATTTGTTTGGAATTTACAATTTTTAAACAAATTAAAAAAAGTTAAAAACTAAAAAGAATGTTACATGTTATATAAGTAGGTTATTATGCTTGATTTCTGATTTAATATTAAAAAATTTTCACTTTCAAATTTTGATTTACACAAAAACGTATGAGCAATATTAATAGTATAGAGAAATATATTAATTTATTACGTATACGCTTGTGTAAACTCACAATGCGCTATGCTGCTTAGTAATCCGATTTTAATGATACTTCTCACAATGATGGTGTAAACGAATTAAAAATTTTGAGTTTTATATTTGTAAAGCTAACAGTGGTCGGTGCAGTGAGATCCAAACTTTTGCAATAGCAATTTTCATAGAAATATTAAAATCATTCTTGTTCATTTTAGTTGAACTGATCTGAAGATTTGTAGGAATTGATTTACCTACTATTTTGGCTCAAATTTTTTCATATGAAAGTTTTTATATGGGATCCATACAACATTTTTCTGTTAAATAGGAGAATAGAGTTTTCCAAAATTCTTATTATTTAAATTAATTTTAAAACAAGCAAGAATGCTGCATCTCACTATGATCAATCTTCAAAAGTCATACCGTTGGTATGGCTTTATTCGCAAATTGTGACTTTTTCAACTGCGTGAGACATTTTGTGTACTTTTTAAAATTTCTTTGTCCCCATTTTATAATCTACACTTTATTAAATGAATTTTTATCTTACAAAAGGACATATCAATAAATTTTATTTAAATTATTGGTAGAAAAAATAAAACTTAGAAAAAATAAAATCTCTAAAAATATCTTAAGAGATGTGACTTTATTTAAAAAAATCAATTTTTTCGAATGTGTTATGTTGAGTGCATACAAAGTAAACATACTAATATATACACTCATAATATATTTCCATTTTATCCTTAGTATAACTTATTATAGAAATATTTTATACTAATCTAAAGATTTATAAAGTTGAAAGTATTTCGCTTGAATTTAGAGGTTATTTCAGATATCGATTTATATCTATTAATATACAGGAACAGTTTTGCGAGTTTTATGTAGGAAACTTTTCAGGACTGAGTCTGAAAAATAATTGTGGATGTGAACGTGCCAAGAACAGACAGGCGGGAATATATTTTGAGAGACAGACGGACATGGATAAATTGAACTTTTGATTTGATACTAGAATATATAAAAATTGTAATATCTAAGATGATTTCTACTTAGCGTTATACAACAAATGATGGACGGTATAAAAATCCTATTTTTTTATTAATTTCTTAAAGCTGGAATTTCTAAATGCATATTTACTTTTTAATTTTCGTTCGTCGCTCCGTCTGCCTGTCCTCGCTGTTGTAATTTTAGTAATTTTAAAGACATAGAAATGAAATATGCTATGTGTTAATATTTTGAGCGAAGGACATGGACTTCATTATTTCACCTCAATCAAATATTTCCCCGGATTAGAGTTTTAAGTGAAGAACGATTTTAATGAAATTTGGCACCGATTATATTATATATCGGTTCATAATTTATCACAGCCCCCACTTCAAATATTACTTTGAAGTGCAGAAATTTTACATATACTTTGGTATTGCAATGTTGGCTAAAAAAATTTTATTTGAAAATCAAAATTGAATAACTGACAAAAAATAAATAGGTTATAGTTCATTCAGTCGAAAAATGCAATACTCCACGACACATTGTTGGGTGTAAATGGCAAGTTTTTAAAATTTATGAACGACCCTCATATTTGTGCTTTTTTCATTTATATTTATTTTCGCAGTAAACAATTATGAGATTGTGAAATTTAAAGGATGTTTATTCGGTAATATGGGAGCCAGAAAAAATAAGGCATCGTCCTAGAGTCAAAATATTATTATATGCCTAATTTAATTATAGTTTGCGACCTATACTTGAGTCAAAAGCTTAACGTGGACAGTCAGTCAGGGTTACTGACATATTTAAATCGACTCAGGATTCTGAGGAGAAGGTATACTTTACAGTGGTAATAACGCTCCTTTTTTGTTTTTTGTTCATTACAAACGTCTGTACAAAGGCCTAATACCCAACAAACTAACACCACCATAAGCTATAAAAAGATACACATTCTCAACACTTTCATCGCACTTTATCTTAAAAAGTTGGTAAAGGTTATGTTGATGTTTAAATAATTCGCCTTATATCATTGATAAAACGAAATCAATTATTTTTAAAAATGTTTCTGTCTGTAGATGATCTCGACCGATATTTAACCATTTTTGGTGGTTTTACATTGATGAGTGCTTCATATAACCCATGGAACACCCATACATCGAATTAGTATTTCTAGCTTTATATAGTGTAGCATCAATACTTGATTAAACCCAAAAAATTTTCCCCCTAATATCTTACAATATATTGAGTAAAAAATGCCATTTCAATTGGATGTTTCAGTAAGGCAATGGATCGATACATTAATCAAACTTGGTTAGGAAGAGAACGTCTTTGACATTTCAAAAATATAAACATGAGTACGGGGTTTTACAAGTAATGTGGAGCTGAGGAAGTGCTTATAATATGAGTGGAATATTGTTTTTATTTTATTATAATTTCAATTAACTCTTATGTAAATTATCCAGTTCATTGATATAATTGAAATAAGGCGTAAGATCGAAAAATTCTTAACACACATTTTTTATTTAAACTTTAAACCGCAGTATTTAATTTTTTATCAAGTTATTATTGTAAAACACGTTAGTTACATTGACTAATGTCAAACAAGTGAATATATTGTTAATATGATTTTAAGGAGTGACAAAAAAAGTACTAAATTTATTGAATATTTTCAATAAAAATTATTGAATATTTTCAACAAAGTCCAACTTTGCTCTTTCAAAAGTTGGCCAAGTATTCAAAGGATTGTCATTAAACTATTTCCAATGTTATTAAACTTATCGGTTGATAGAGAACTTGGAAGTTTAAAAAATTTAAAGTTTAAAACATTTTCACAAGAGCTCAGTGCTCGAAATTTTTGCTACGCAAAGTTAAAGCTAAAAAAGCAGGATTGAATACTCAAAAGTATCTCATGGGAACGCTGAAAACGCTGCTAACGTATGTTCTGGCAGATTTTAACAACTTCCTGGTCAAAAATTTTATATTGCAGATGCTAGAGAAAATGTTGAAGACAAGTTTAGGATTGACAGGCAGTAGAAATTTCGCAAAAAGTTCTTTGTATAGCAAGTAATATGCAGTTGCGGCAAAAGAACCAACCATTTGTTACAACGGGCTCTGTTAATGCCGGAATTTACACTAAGGAATGTGTACAAAAAAAGCTGCTTCCATTTGTAAGACTTTAAAAATATCTCCACTCCGATTTGGCTTTACTTGGCATCCTGCCATTATGGTAAATAAGCCATTGAAAGCCACAGGAGCAATAATGTGGTATTTTATAGATTAAAATATTCGAACAAAGTAACAGAAAGCACTACTGAAGTGTTAATGGAAATGTTTCCGGAAAAGATTCCCACATTTTCTATACAAATTTCTAATAGAAATAGAAAATCTAATCTTCAATATAAAATAAATTACAATCTTAATAATTTCTATCATAAAACTATAAATATAAAAATATATTTTTATAAAAATTTATTGTTGATTTATATTTTTTAATTTATTTTTTTTAGCAAATAATATACATAAATAAATATCTAAAAAGAAATCTATAATAAAAATATATAAAAAATATAAAATATTTTATTAAGTGTTAGAAATATGTTTCGTATAATAAAAAAGCCATATTGCTGAAATACATTATATTTGTACTATAAAAAAATTATTTATTTCCTTTAAAGGAAATTAAATTTTTACGTAATTTGTAATAATTCTGAAATTTTATGAAAACAGCAAAATGTATTAAAAAAAAAACAATTTATACATTTTATGTTTTAAATATCCTTAGAAAATAAATCTTTAAAATAAAAATATATATAAAAAACTATAATATCAAAAAGTCGGAATATCAGATAAGTTTTCTGTTAAAAACCAGCTATAACATTTCATCAACAAAAAAGGTTATTAAGCGATTTCTAAAACAACTCAAAATTCCGACGAATAATTTCATAATTTTTCCAAAAATTGGTCAAAGGATTGAAACATCAATTTAACTATATCATACAGTTATATATTTTTCATTATCGTGCAAAAAAATTATCGAAATTGGATCAACAAAAAATGTTTCAGGCGAAAAATGCAAAATTTTGATACACTACAAAATCTGTTTGTCATATTAGTTGCAATTTTCAAGATAATTTACAGAAAATTTCAATGCTATGATAAACCCAAAGTAGCAAGATTGAACTGGGGTCATTATTTGATCTAGCTTCCATATAACGTCGCTTTTCGGAATATGGTTTATAGCCTCTTTAACGTTTAAATATGTACAAATTCAATTTAGGCACAATAAACTTTTTAACTGTCACAAATAAATGTTCTTAATTTTATTAATATCAGTCCATATTTTAATATAGATCCAATATAACTTCCTTTCTCGAATAACTAGTTTGTGCTTGTAAAACACTTAAACTGATTTTATTGGAGTTCGGCACGACGGTTTTTCTTATGCCTTTAATGGATATTAATAATATGAAAAATCGGTCCATATTTTGCTATATTGAATTTCATTATATTGAAATTCGCCCCAATTTTTGGCGGAGGGTATCAATAATTCGGCGCATATTCGGCAATATATTCTTATTGTCATTATCTTTCATTTTATGTGTTAAATAGAGGAATTATATTTTAAGTAAAATACTTGTTAGTCAAACCTAAATTTGTTACAATTTGCTGCACATACAACATATTATTCATACTGACTAAATATATTCATATTCAACAATATCACAGTGTTACAAATGAAAAATGAAATGGAAATAAATCTGTAACTTCCAAACGGCTAAACCGATTTCTAAGAAGTTTCACATAGTGTTAGCAGAAGTATAGTAGTCATAAAAATTATTTACAATGATTCAGATTCCTTATATCTGAATATATTTTAAACAGTTTTATATAAGTGGATTTTATCAGGTAAGACCTATATACGTATACGTAATTATAAATAATAAATATAATTTACTAAAAGCAGTTATGTTCCGAGTCTTATATTCAACAAAAACTAAAGGTAGATAAATAATATCAATATATCGAAAATTATGAATACTTTGCATACTTTTGGCGAAAAGGTGCCATAAATTATTGGATTATTTTTTTGCAAATATTTAGATTTCATTTTTCATTTGAAACACTGTGCAATATAAGTATATGGTGGTCAAAAAAATATTGAAATATTTGATTGTAGATATAATAAATTAAAACCTTTCCTTACATACAAACAAATGTTTAAAACTATATTTTTGTATGTGTGTTTGGGTAAAAACCACATATACCATTTTTACATGCATAAATTTACAAAAGGAAACATTATTACCGTTAACACCCCTTTTAAAAATGACGGACTTAAAAGCACATTCATTTATAAATATGTTTATATGTAGAAATAAATACACAAACAAATGTAGCAATATATATGTATATATATGAGATATAAGCCATAAAGAAAGAAAATAAAATATTATATAAACAAATATATGAAAACGCAGACATGTACAACCTTTAGTCAATGATTGTTAACACTCCCAGAGGAAGTTATTAATGTTCTTGTCTTTATGTTTTACTTTTTTATTAATTTTATATACATACATAAAAACAAGTATATTAACATTTATATGTTAATGTTAGTTATACATGTTTAAAAACTTACATACTGTTAAGACAAAATGATTTATAGTTATTCGAAAAGGAGTTTTATTATTACTTAAATAGTCTTCACAGTTATCCGAACAAAGACTTCTGGTCATTATAACAGCAACTTCAGGTGCCAAGCTGATGTGAAAGTAATCATTATTAAATAATTTTATTAGGGAAATTATAACTTTAAATGAATTATTAAGGCGAAACCGTTGATTTGAAACTTTATAATTGCATGTCAAACATACGAAAGTGGATACAATTTACTTTATCATTTATGTCGATTGTTTGTTGACTTAATTAATTAAAAGAAAGCGTAAAAATTAAATTTATTTGTCCCTTTGGGATTAATTTCTAAGTGCGACTTCAGTAGCAAATTACGTCATTTTCCACTGGCTACGAACGAATGTGTACATTATATAACATACACCACCACACGCGGTAAAGATGTTATAGTAACTTTATCATTCCGTGTGTAACGCTAAGAAGAAATCATATAATACTCCATCATGTATATATATATATATATATATATCCTAGCACAAGATTAAAATCTGTGTCGATTTGACTATGTCCGTCTGTCTGTCAGTTCATATGTCTGTCTGTTTTTGGCAACCACAATAATTGACAGATCACGATGAAACTTGGTATTGTTTTCAGTTTAAGTCCAGAAAATCGGTATAGTATGTAAAGTTATAGACCGATATCTGAGCCAACTCTAAGTTGAAGAGCAGAAGATTCGTAAAATTTATAAATCGTACCTTATTTCCATTTAAAAAAAAGTAAGAATGATATAGCTGGTTAAAGCCCGACACCGCATTGTTGGTTATTTATACGTTTTTCGGATTTTTACTCTATGTAAAATATATATGTAAAACAAAATGAATCTATGAGAGAGAATATAAGAGAATTATTTATGTTAACTTATATTATATTAACTTATATTCTTATGTGTAGTGTTTTATTCAGGCGTAGACAAGATGCAACAAAAAAAAATAATAATAAAATACACAGAATGTATTCATGTTGTAATAATGCTGCAATTCCAAGAGCAATAATAAAACCTTTAAGATATTCAAGAGGTCAAATCGCAAGCCCATTCCAAATATACTGAATATATTTTGCACAAAAAAAATGAAAACAAATAAAGTGTTTAGCAGCCCTTTAAGCTAACAGTTTGATTGCAACCACATGAAGACCTACAGTTGAGAGCAATGAAATGGCACTACATGGATTAATTGATAAGATTTAAGAGAACAAAAAAGTCATATTTTGCGATATTTTGACTCATTAGTTATTGCCAATATTTTGATATAAATTCAGGTCAAATTCATGTCTTGTCACTGAAAGGAAGTATAAAAGGATGACAAAAATGACGATTTTGGCTACAAAAATGATTATTAAAAATTTTAAAGCAAAGCACGGAAAATGGAGTCAAGTTTTATAAAAAAAATATTCTTGTTCCATATTGGATGACGAAACATAAGATCTGGCACATTTTTCGCAACTTCTGTGTCAAAAAGAAGACAATCAGACAATACCGAAATTTATTTTAGGAATGTTTACTAAAAAGATTGCTTTATTATGTTTTCACTTATTATATAAACAGCTTGGAGTTAAGACCATTGGAGAGATATTGCGCTCTTTTTAAAAGAGAATTGAAGAACATACAAATTGTGCCCTAATGTGTGGCAGACTTTAAACAGAGATAGACTAACTGTTCGAGAAAAGTGACAGAAATCACTATGAAAATGTTAATGCGAGGGTTTCCCGAAAAGTTTAAACAATTCATCACTGGTGATTAAAACTATTAAAATATTTCATTTTGTAAATTTCAATAATAAGTTGAATCAAATAAAATAAACTAAAACTTTAAGTTTAGTGGTTCTGTTTTTATTGTATGTATAATAAAGATTTTTCGATTTCACTCCTTATGTTTTAGCTGTCACAACAGAATCTTCAAAAAAAATATTGAATATTCTGAGAAGCAAAGGTTGAGAATAGTGTCCATCTATTCCTCGTAGCCATAACTTCCAAAGTAGAACTTAAATCGGTGAATAGTCCGAGACAACATTGGTGCGATATGTTTAGGCTGTACACCTTCATTAGCCTGTGACAGTGGTAAGTTCGTTAATCGTTCGAAGGCTACATTGCTGATTGGTCCCATATCCAAAAATCATCTATAAAACATTATCGAATTTAGGCAATCAACTTACTCGACAATGTCTTATTTATCACTCATTCCCTTTAATAGACATTCATTCATCCTGTAGAATAAAAGAATTGTAAAAGGCTTTGGTGAAAAATTCACTCTTACACCGAATATATCATCGCTTTTAATTTTAGAGTTATAAGAATCAATGTACAGTGTGATGTTTAAAAGGCAACGAAATATGATTTTTCCTGTAAGTAGTATTTAAAATTTTGGCTTATATTTATATAGTTAATATATCAATGAGATCAAAAACTCGATAACTGTAACAGATACATTTAAAAAATTCCATTTAAACTAGTTTATTTATACCCTCCACTACAACAAGTGGAGATGAGAGTTGATTAACTTTGTCATTCCGTTTGTAATAACAAGAAGGAAACAAAGGACTACATAAATCTTTCTAAAAAATACTAACTAACTAAAATGGGAACGATTGGTCCATAACTCACACAAAGCTTACATCCCGAATAAAATTTTTATCTTATAAAACTCTTAAATTTGAATTAAAATTACAGCAATTTGGTATAATTACTTTTCTGACCATTTTAAATACATGTTTGCTACACCTTCCGTTTAAGGCCTTTTTTAAAAAAGTTTGTAAGCTTATAAGACTTTATTTTTAACAAATGTTATTATTCGGTGGAATTTTTTTTTTTTCATCGCATTGAGTGGTGGAGGTTAAAATGTCATATATTACACGCGTTACGAAGCATAGCATATTTACTATATACGCATTTCTGACTCTTGGCGGAATGGAGTTTAAAATCTAAACTTTTCTTATTTATGGACTAATATTTAACTAATTTCATGAATATTGTTCTTTATTTAGCACTTCCAACTCCTTAGCAGTTACGCTATTTCAATAAACGCTACTGTATACATATTTATAGATTTGGGTACATGAACCAATATAATGGCATTTTTTTTACTGAATATTTGGCACATTTGTACTTTTTTAACCCATTTAAGGGGTAAAAAACTGAAATAAAGTTTGTTAACGAACATCAACAGCTATAACACCCAAAACATGAACTCATTTCTTTTGTCCATTTGTAAATACATATATATTTATATAGAGGATATATGTGTATATATAAGATTTTTTATTTCTGTATTATTATTGAATAACAATTAAATAAAACTATTTGCCTTCAGATCTAAAGCCAGAACACAAAAAATTGTTCAGTTTTGCTTGATTTTTTATATGCAATTTTATTCGTATATTTTTTGTTTGTTGTTGTATTTTATATATATAATTTTACTCTGGTTTTATTTAATGTTTGTTCTCTTGTTTTTTTGTTTATTTCTTTGCTTTATTTTTTATTTGTTGTTTTTATTTTATTTTTATTAGTTTGCTTGTGGGCAGTAAAATGATTTAACATTTTTGTTTTTTTTTTTTTTTTTTTTGTTAAATATTCAATGAGTTGTAGTGTTTCAGTTCTACCCATTTCATGTTGCAAGTTTAGTTGTATTTGGTGTGAGTTTATGTACCGAGTATCTGTAATATTTATTATTTATTTTAAACATATTTTTTGTGCACTTGTTTTTATATTCTGGGTGGTCTTACTTATATAACAAAATATATATGAAAACAGCAAAAAAATGACCAGAAATAATAAATAAAATAAACAAATTGTAGTCGCTAATTGTTTCATTGTTATATCCAAATGGGACAGAAATAATTTGAAGGATATTACAAAGGATAGTAAAATATGTGAATCTTGATTACCTGTGTGTATATAAATAAATATGAGATTTTTATCTACTGTTCAAATAAAATGAGTCAGCTAAACGTAGAATACAATAGTTAGATGACTTAAAACTGTAAAAGTTAGTTTAAATATGTTTAGTATATAAAGACTTTATTTAATCCCTCTTATATTGACAATAAAAATACGTTTTCAAAAAGGGTGGTAAAAAAGGAATGTTTTAATTTCTATGGACATTATGTCACACAAAAAAGTTGCATTAAATAGCACGGTGAGAAAGCTTTATAAGTTTCATATCCCAATCCTTTCCACTTGACCTGTCTTAGGTTAAACTTCATTATTATCATTATCACTATTCAAATTTTGAAATTAACTGAAGTAACTCTTACCGTAGCTGAAGTTATAACTATAAATCTTTTAAAATGACTATAAATAAAGTAAATTAAATTAAGGGATTTAAAACCAAAATTATCTATTTTAAAAATATTTTTTATAGGAAAAATTTAAATGCTTGCGAACTAAAGAATAGAATTAATAGAACTTAGACTAAAATTTTCTTAATTATTTAACATCGCATTTTTTTATTTGGGAAAAATCGCCTTTTCAACTTTTTTTGATTATTAACAAAAAAGAGAACAGCTGCCAGTTTTTCTTTTAATTCACGATAACCGGTTTTTTATGAACAAAAATATTACTTTCTATAAAGTTTTGCAATTTTTGACATCGCAAAGAAATCAAACCGTGTATTTTTATCTTTTTTAATTGTTTTAGTTTATTACAGATTAATAATCAAAAAAGGATAGCTGCCGGGTTTTTTTTTTTTTTTTTTTTTTTTTTTTTAATTTGGAATAACCGATTTTTTAAATATAATATTTTCCAACAAAATACCAATTTTTTGACATCAAGAAGATTTATTGATTATTTAATTTTATTTGAGTTAACTACACATAAAGTAAAATTAATCAAAAGAAACAGCTGCCAGTTTCTGTGGCAAATTTGGGTTTTCGGATATGTGCGGCAATTGTTTCCATAACAATAATTAAAATTGATATGTTAAATTTTGATGAGTAAAAGAATTTAAAAAATTAAATGCACAATGGTAAGTATATTAGCAAATTAGAGAAAATAGACTTTTCTTTTTTATTTAAGTTAACTTTTCTAAAAAATCATTAAACCTGTTCATAAAATTATAAGAAAAATATTGTTAAATCACAATTAAAAAAAACTTATTGGATCCATTATTGGCATCTGAAGTAATAATTTAAAGATCCGGTAAGAAAATCGCATATAAAGAAGACTAAAGAAATAATCTATATCATCAAAAAATATATCTGCCGATAATTAAAAAATTTCATCTAAGTCCAATGATTATTAAATAAAAATAAAAATAAATTTGTTGTTATTACGCTTAGTTTTTTATTTAAACCATGAACAAAGAACACCCAGGCGTATAATTTTTAAATGTATGTACACATATATTTTATTAAGTATACTCCCTGTACTACAAATATTAACACAATTAGTAAGTATGAAATAATATTTGAATTACTCTTGACATACTTAGTCAAATTTAACGAATTTTATTATTTTGCAATAAAAAGTTTATTTTGGATTATTAAAGGCAAGTTTAATGAAACGATATATGACAGGTGCCACCATCCTTCATTAGAGAAAAATATAGTATGCAATTGCAGCCATATAAACAACTTAATTGCACAATAATTATTGTGGATAATATCTAAAATTTTAACTTCAGAATATATGGGAGATGCCTGAATCCTTAAATCCTTTTTTTATTTATTTTTTTTCTTAAAAGCTGTGTGCAAGTTTTCAGACCCCTGAGGGAAATGCACTATTTTTGTCAATTTTGGTTGAGAGCAAATCCTTGATGAAAATTGCTTTAGCTTATAAGAATATTACGTAGACAAATTCATAGCAATAAATTTTAAATTTAAACCTCTTGAAATCCAAAAAAACGGATTGTGTTATTTTCTGAAAATTTCGCATGACAAAGGCTCAAGTAAGTATCTGATCGGCCACCAAAGTCTCGGGATTAAAATTGAATGGACAATTTATTTTTTATTTTAAAATGGGTCCTTGAGTATCATGCTTCAAAAATATCTGAAATAATAAAATATCCCAGATCCGAGTATGAAGCGATGACAAAGTCTATTCGAAAAATACTGTATATTTCAAAGTGAAAAGCCAGCAAAAACTAACAGGAAAAAATAGTAGTTCCTTAAACTTGGCACATTCCTTGGAATATCACAAAACTTTATGACAAATTTCGTTCAAATCGCTTCGTATACTTAAAATATATTTAACAATCCAAATTAAGAGAAAACGGCAAAAAAGATATATTCAAACCCAGCTATAAAGTATTTTACACTACGTGCTTGGTTATTAATAGTACCTACTTAAAAGTTATGGAACGAGTTTAAGATATAAATATGATTCTCACATTTATTCGTTTTCAAATGTTTTTCGAAAGTTTTATACGGGAGTTTTAGGAAAAACTTGGCCGACCTTTGTCAAATCTAGAACATAGATATCTGTCCATATTATTCTTTATTTTGGTACATTTCTTAGGAATATCGCAAAACTTTGTGACAAATTAGGATGTGATTCTGAGTCGAACGGTATACTTTTAGTGGTGGTAGGACTATTTTTTCTACCCATTACAAATATCTGCACAAACGCATAATACCCCAACTACATATGGAGGTGTAGGCTATAACTATGGTATGTAATTTGTGGCAATTGAAATATTTATAATGAATATGTATAATGTTGAAAAATGAGTAAGATGTTGTTGAAAAGATCATACTTTTCTTTATCACTGTACCTAAATGTTGAAACATTTTTTTGTTAGCAAAATATACCGAGACTTTTTTAATATTAATTGTTTTCAAAAGATATTTTGATATTTTTAAACAAATTACGTATTACTTTTTACAATGATATTGCTCTTTACATATGTACAAATTGCTGGCAGATATTTACTTTTAACAATTTTAAAATAAATTTCATATTACATTTCTATAAAATATATTACTATGTTTTTATTTTAGACTTAAGTAAACTTTTAATTTACTTTTTTCTTATTATTTTATCTAAAAATGAACTTATAAATTTTTATATATATAAAATTCATAGCAATTCTAAATAACAGCATATATGTACATAAATATTACTGTAGCTTACGTTATAAGTCCTCAAACAGTAGGGGTATTATTTTCGACATGTTTCTAAGAAGAAACAAAGTTAAGTAAATTTAATTCAAATCATACTGTTTTAACATACAATATGTTCATCACACAAAACAACCTTATTTAATTTAATATTAATTAATACTCCCTTCCAATTGTACTCTTATATTTTTATATCATCCAGTGTGAACATAAACATGTTAGTGAAGTAACTGTAAACATGATAATAAATTTATGTACAAATATCATACATACATTTGTATTTTATATACAAATATACAGTTTGGTGCAAATATATTGCAATGATTTTATATTCTTAGTAAATGGTTTTCTATTTTTGATAACAAAACAAAAATGTTTCTACTTATTAATATCACCATGAGAATTCTCAACTATTTTTATACTCTCCACTAACACTTGTGGTGAAAGTGTTTAATAACTTTGTCATTTCGAGTGTAAGGACAGTTTTCTTAGACGCCAATAAAATTTTGGCCTAAGAATTTGCTATAGTCCTGAAAAGCTTTCTATTTAAAACCAGCAAAATCGGTTCAGCATACTGAAAGTTAAAACCCAATGTCTGAAGCAACCTCTAAGTTCCAGCGAAAAACTTTCATACAATTCTCAATTATAAGTCGGTGAATTAGAGTGAAATGTTATAATATCATGTGGTATGAACTACATTATCATTCAAAAATTATCAAAATCGGTTTAGTAGAAAAAATTTATAGATAAAAAGAAATTTATTTTATGACTCTTTTAGTGACATCTGTGATTATATATATATATATATATATATATATATATATATATATATATATATATATATATATATATATATATATATATATATATATATATATAGAGAAATGTTGGTTATAAATTAAATATGGATGTGAAAATCTTTAACTTGATTGAAACAGGAAGGATGTTATATATATATATATATATATATATATATATATATATATATATATATATATATATATATATTTATATATATATATATATATATATATATATATATATATATATATATATATTATATATTATATATATTATATATATATATATATATATATATATATATATATATATATATATATATATATATATATATATATATATATATATATATATAAATATAACATCCTTCCTATATATATATATATATATATATATATATATATATATATATATATATATATATATAATATATATATTTATATATATATATATATATATATACATATATATATATATATATATATATATATATATATATATATATATATATATATATATATATATATATATATATATTTATATATATATATATATATATATATATATATATATATATATATATATATATATATATATATATATATATATATATATATATATATATATATATATATATATATATATATATATATAAGCATTCTAAGCATTTTTTCAATACTTCGTCTACACACTTTTCTTTGTACAGTACATCAACTATTTGAAGCATCTGTAAAAGAAATTTTTTATGTCATTCTATATTAGAAGAAAAACACCGTTTTGTTAAAGCTTTCATAATTTTTATTAGTTCTAGAGACTTCATATAGACAAATTTCAAAGGCACTTGGCATTCTATAAAAATATACAGAGATTCACTCTTTTAAAATATTAAATTGAAGTAAAATACTCTCCTAATTGTAAAGAAAAAATATTTTATAAATTAACCCAAAATTGATTACCCTGCAGCAAAAGTGAGGCAGAAATCGCAATACGAGAATATTTTCATATTTTTAAATCAAAATTAAGTTTTTGATAAAAATTCATTGCCGTATTTTTGCACCAAACTGTATATACACTATATATGAATTCATAACATTTTGTATAACTACGTAACGTATGAGTTATAAATATCATCTAACTTCAAAATACCTACAAAGTTCATAACATTCATATGTCAACTGTTCGAGTGGCAACAAAAAAAATTAAAAATGAAATGAAAGTAAATAAATAATTACAAACACTAAGATTAAAATTGTTCCAACAACACACACACATATATAATGAAACATGACAGTTTTAATTTAAAATTAAAAAATAAATAAAAATTTTATTTAGGGAAAAAAAGTAAAACAAAATTAGTATACAAATATACGCTGCTGCATATTTATATAAACGCACAAAACTTTTTTTAAAGAAATGGAAAAAATGAAGTAATAAATATAAATTGATAAATAATATTTTACTAAATCAACTTATAATTCATAAAATATCATCAACTAAAAGCTTCACTCGCATTTAATTTTATTTTTTTACCCACTATCACCACAAAAAGCAAAGGTTATATATTCTTGCATCAAACCAAGATCTGAGTTGATTATGCTTTGTTCGTCTATCTATCAGTTGTTGGCACGCTAAATCCACAATATTTGACAGAGTTCTATGGAATTTAGGCTGAGTATTTTCTAAAGTTCTAAGAAGTTTCCTATATTTAAAGATATAGACCAACATCTGATGTCACCTCTAATTTCATGCAAAAAACTTTCCTAAAATGGTCGCTTTAGCAGAAAAAGCTTTAGCAGAAAAAAAGTAATAGTCAAAAGTAAGACTCTTTTTATAACTCACTAAGGGCTTCGTGTCAAATTTTATATATTGTATACGTCTGCGAGCGTTTGTGTGAATGTATATGTACGTTGTTGAGGCATTGATTATAATAATTTCTAAATGGTATCGGAATCAATTTCCTCCCAAACTTGTTTGGCTTTTAGTTTAAGATTTGTCAAAAACATTACAGTTTGACACTCGATCAACAGTTGACATATGAATAAAATTTACAGACCATATTTTCACACAAGTTCTCTATTGGGTTTAAGAACCGATTGCAATATGTGCAGTCCAACCGAGGAATGCTGTGTTCGTTAAACTTGATTCAGACTATTTTGAAATATGTGCAGCAATCTTCATCCTCTTTTTTATCCATAGCAAATAGAAGAGCATCTTTGAGCAATTTGTTATAAATTGTGTATATACTGCACCATAAAAATACCATGGATACCATCTCATGCCAATTATTGTGGACGTGAGCGTGCCAACAACAGACAGCCGTACAGATATACAAACGGACATTGTTAAATCGACTCAGATTTTGATTTGATGCAAAAATCTATATATATTATGGGGTCTGAGATGATACCTTCTTATCGTTATATACGGAATGACAAAGTTAATATACCCTCTTGGGTATAAAAATTACGCAGAAACTTTTGCAGTAAAATTGAGTTATTGTCATTGAATACAAATCTTTTTTTAAAAGAAACAGAAATTTATAATATTTTATTTTTGGATTTTTCAAAGTAATTTGTATGTTTACATTTATAGAAATATTCCACATAAAATATCAACAATAATACTTGATCACATAAATAAAGCACACAAGAAGTCTAAATAAAAAACTTGTGTACTTTGAAAAAGTACCGTTAATACGCGCTCAATAAAAAAAATTCAACTGTACTTTTGGATGAAAACAACAAAGATAAAACAAAACTGTAGATATAGTAATATGCGTTTATTGGGATGTGCATCAGTGTTCATATGTAATAGAAGTATATGAATGTAATTATTCAGTTATAAACTGTTAATGTTAAAACATAAAAATCAATAAAAATTTTAATTTCAAAACATTCTAAAGAGAATAAAATTATATTTTGTAAACATATATAAAATCAAAAAATACATATTTACACGTAATAATGAAAGAGCAACATACATATCGGAAAACTTTAATATTATGAGAATAAAATTATTATTTTAATTTTTAATAAAATATTCAACAAAACCTTTAAGGTATTTTATTTAGAGATGTATATTAGAATGTACTCTCCAATGTTCTAATTATTAGATGTAAAATATTTGATATATACTTAAAATGCTCACCCTGTTTTAGGTTTAATTAAAACTTGAAATGTACTTATATAGAAACTTACCTTAAAAGAAAAGAAAGATAAAATATATTTATTAGTAATTAACAAAATAATTATAAGGAAATAATAAAATAAAGTCCTAGATAGAAGTGGTGCGTTTTGTCGCCCTTTTAATGTGAAACAAAAATTATTTTCGGGACCAACCTCCCCCATGATTATTTCCGCCCTTCTTCAATTATTTGGACCAACTTTGAAAGTTCTCCCTATTTTAGTTCTTTAGATATTCGATGATCAAAATTTGCTTTTTTTCTCCCCATGATAATATCCGCAACGCCAACACTTTGTCTTGTAAAATTTATAAAATTTTGTAACATTATTTGAAAATTCTTGATGAAGTGAAGGTTCTTTCATTATTCTATAATTAATATTTTCTTTGTAAGGGTTTTCCTTCTCCCCGTAATCCTATCCGTCCTACATTTTATGCAGTAAAACAGTTCCTTGAAGAAATTATTGAAACTAAATTTGAAAATTCTTACTGTTATATTTCTTTTGACACTCGATAATAAATATTTGCCTTGTATGCAGGTACCTCTCGCACTAGTCCTTTCGAATTTTTTTATAGCCTACATTACTTTCGGGTATATGAGATCATTTTGTGAAAATTAAGCCGAATTCAGTCCAGAAGTTTGGCGTTCTCTAAGTCCCAATCAAACAAAGATTCATTTCTGTATATTGATGAAGTTAAATTATGTTATGATCTACAGAGAGTAAAATAATGTGTTGTAGAGTGTTTAATAATTTTTGTACAAAAATTTAATTCAGGGAAAAAAGTTTCTATATTTTATATAACTGAACATTTTATATGAATACTCCCTTATGCGAAGTGTATCACAATGAGACATTTAAGTCCATGTGTGTATACGATACCACCACAAAATAGGTAGTACAATGAGAAAAACACAGTGGGTTTAAGCACTTCAACAGCACAAGGTATAACTAGGAAGATATTAAGTGAGCACAAGTGGTCTCCAAAGACAAACAATTTTAAATAAGGTTAGCAAGGTAAATAGTTGTGTCCCTTTTTTACTCTCAGATCACTATCAGACCTTGAACAAAATTCAAACGAAGATGTATTCTCTGAACAATATTTGAGAAAACATTGTTTAAAATACAATTAAATCTAGTGACGAAATTTTTAGAGAAGTTTTCTTGAACAAAAACACACAGTTACAACGCTCCTGAATGGGGCTTTCTAGAATATAATTTTCAGTTTTCTATACTTTTCAATATGAACCGATTCTATCTCATTTTTAGTAAAACGATTTTTATACTATCCAAAATATATGTAATAATTTTCACAAGTAGATTTAGACATTCTTTTATAGCTTCATGTCTGGAGCTTTATATATTTATATTCTAATTTATATACTTTCTGGAATATAAATTTAAACTCCTTTTTACATATGCACCAGTTATGTAATACACCTTACATTTGTTATTTCGTGTGTAATATTAAGAAGGACGTAAGAAGGTCTGCATAATATTCTTGCTTCAAATTAAAATCGTAGTTGACTCTGATATGTCCGCCTGTTTTTCTATCTGTAAATTTTTGTGTCTATTTTTGTTACACTTACACCCACAATAACTGACAGAACTTAATGGAATTTCGCATAAGCATTTTTTGTTCTGACAAATTTTCTATTTAAAACAAGCACAGATACAGCCCGATGTCTTAGAAAACCTTTAAGTACCAGAGAAGAAATTTAGTAAAGATTTTTATCAAAATTCGACAAATAACAATCAAATTTTGCGTTAATATTGAGTTATATGCACCTCATTATCATTCCAAAAGTTACCAAAATCGGTTCAACAAAAACAGGTATAGCCAAGAATACAACAACTATAACAAATTTCTAAGTGCTTTTGTGTTGTATTTAAGAAAGCCATTTATATACTATAAGGGTTAAATGCAAATTTTACTTTGTCTACTTACAAAACTCTTACTATTCTTACAGGAATTTATGGTGGAGGGTAGTGATAATTTGATAAAGCCAAATATACTTTATTGTTCTACGCCTTTAATAATGTATCAACTATAATGTAATAAGCTTCCACCTAAAACCCTTTCTCGTAATAAAGTTTTGAGCTTACTGATAAACTTATTCTATTATTTTTCTGATGATCCTACATGCATTTTATATTACGAAATCATTAAACTTAGAGTTTTCGTTTTTTTATTCGATCGAAAATTTGATCCCTTCTAGAAAACCCTACCATTTCCATTTAAAATCTTTCACATTGTTGGATACCTTTGTTTTGATCTTTAATTCTCTTTAAAGATTTTGAATACTTGTCCAACTTTTTGTTATATATCAAAGTTAATTCAACATTGTTTTTTTTTTTTTTTTTTTTTTTTTTGAGAACTTTCTTTATTGAAATTTTAATTAATTAAGGTAATTTTACAAAATTATCGTTGTTTAATTTTAAAAATTTATATCGAAGACTTGTATATATACGATATTTATTCATCACTAACACGTTAAATTTAAATTTTATAAAATAAAATTAACATTGTCTGAAATCAACTAGGTTCAATAATGATTTTAATATAAATTGTTTCTATTTTATTTTAGTTTCAATATCAAAAGGATATATTTTTATCATAATAATTTTATCCCCAACATATAAAAGAATTGTTTGAACTAATGGTATGTATGTGTGCATAATATGTATATGCATTTTGCCCGAAACCATAAATCTTATTTTTTCTATTTTTTACATTTATTATTATTATTTGTATAAATATTTATTAGTTAAATAAATATTTTATAAAAATAACTAAAATTTTTTTGTTCACTTTGAAATGTGTTTTTTTATTTATGTCCTTTTATAAATTTATGGTTGACTCTATATAATTGATTTACATTTCACATATTGTTTTATCTGCAAATAATAGAATTTATATATTTTTATAAAAAATATTCATTTTTAATACAGCAAAAACAATAAAGAATATTTTAAAAGACAATCATGTGTATTTTGTATAACCACCACAACCACAATTGGTAATAAGAGTGTTTAACTTCGTCTTTCCGTATGTAACGCCATGATAGAATAATCTCATGCCCCATATTGTATATAGTCCGTCTCTTGGTTCTAATTCAATAAGTTTGACGTTGGTTTTTTATTCTCCTAACCAGTCTTCTACTCAAAATTAAATATATCGGCTCATTAGCAAAAAAAAACTAGACGGATTTCTGTGTCAAAAAATTCCAAAAAACGACTTTTCTATTTTTTTAATAAAAGGTAACAAAAAATAAACGAAAACATACAGTTGTATATACGTCATTTTTGTCAAAAAATCATCAAAATTAGATCAACAGAAAAAAGACGTTATAGACTGAATATTTTAAAATACTCAAAAATCGTTGTGCCATATAGGCCGCAATTTTGAAGACAATTTAGAAAATAATAAACACAAAGAAACAAGATTCTCTCTCATTATTTGAGTCAGTTCCCATATAATGTCCATTCCAGGAATATGATTTCAAAATTTTAAATATGGAACTATTTTATTGAAATTTAGCACAATTAATTTTCCAACAGTCTTGAAAATATGTTATAAATTTGATTAATCTGGGTCCACATTTCCGATCCCGGAAAATACTTTTGAGCATACAAAACTGTATACAAAGAGAAATTCTGTTGAAATTTATCAAAATGATTTATCTAAATATGTTGAATGAATGTTATTAATTTGACCAATATCGGTATTTATTTTGCTAAATATTAAAATTAGATAGGTATGTTGCATATGTTTACCTGTTGTATGAATTTTGATGTAACTGGTTTATATTTATGAACCATTTGAGCCTATATTACTATTTAGGGTAGTGAAAGATTATAAAGCCCGATAATTGTCCAATTTTATATAGTAAAGACATTTACAAAATTGGATCAAATTTAAAACTCTTGTTTGGAAAGCGCCCTTAAATTATTAACATATACTTAAGATAGTTAGAGTAATAATTTTACCGAAATTCAGCGGAAAGTTTTCAGGTTAAAAAGTCTTTCAAGTTTAAAGTTTTTTTCCGAGAACGATTCTTAAATGACGGCAGTAACAACATATGGACTTATATTCTCAATGAAAGCACTATATAGTCAAGACAGTTTCTTTTTCACCACATAAGATTTCTATAAGTTCATACCTGATTTCTAGCAAGGGGCGTCACCGTTCGACTCAGATCCACTTTTTCAGCCGATTTAATGATGTCCATCCATTTAACTTTGAGAACACATTAATGAAATTTCGCATATATTACTTTTTTGTCTCATGGTGGACCATATTCGGTGCAATATTTCAGGTAACTAGCATACAACTTTCCTTCCTGATTTGGGTTTTAAGATCATAGGAGTCCTAAATATATAGTGACTTTAACGAAATTCAACACAAATAAGACTAATATTATTATTAAATCGATGTGCCGAAGTATGCAAGTGTCTGTCCTTAACTTCTCATAGGTCCCATACAAGCCACCTTCCAAATATCACTTTGAAGGGCATCAATCTCACATATACGTTGGTTTTGTGTTCGAAATTTTACGAAGTTCGGTTCTTCATATCTGCTAATTATTTTTCTTAGATGTCACGTACAACCAACAATGTGTGGTAGAGTTTTACATAGTCGGGCCTGATCCGACTACTGACAATACATGGTAAAATTTTGGTTATTATTTATGGATTTTTTTAGAAACAAACTTTTATAATAATTTCACTTTTTTGGAAAATACTGGAATTAATTTATTGCTTAAAATGTATATTTTCTTTTTGGAAAAAATTAATTCTAATTATTAGTTAATTAACCCATTTTCAATGTGATTCATGATTAATTTGTATTAATTTAAAAATAAATGACTAAAATTTCATACAGTCGATTAAATAATTTTTTCCCTTTTTTCTTACTTAAAACCTCAAAATAATATTTTTTCCAAATATTAGTTTTGTTATTAAGAAACAAATAAGTTTGTAAAATATTTAATATTTTATACGAAAATTTCTAACATAATTCTACAATAGTTGAGGGAATTATAAATTGTTTATTTTAAAATCATCATACGATAAAAGTACATATTTACTTAGACCGAAGAATATTTAAAATAACATTTACGTCCATATTTGTCTAAATATTTTTATACATATTTACATATTTAAATACATATTTATATATATAAATACATATGTATATGGTGTTATGGTTATTCCTATAAATGTGTAAATACATAAATACATATGTATGCACATACATAAATACATATTTATAAAGTTTATATAAATGTAGTGAACATTTATATAAATTTATTTATAAAGCTTTTTACGAAAAGTAAATCTTCTAAACATTAATAATATTAAGTAACATTTATACTTGTTTAAAGAAGATTGTTCTTTTTGCACATCACAATACATAGAAATGTAGCAGTTGTGGTTATATAAGGAGCACCGGCACTTAAAAGATTTACATCCAAGTGTTACCGTTTGGGACTTTCTGCGTACATTTTCAAACTTCCCCTTTTCATCCCCTTTTTATAATTTGGATTTTCGGTACAGAATTATAATATTTCATAAATTTGGTTTAACAGAAGACATATCAGTAGGTTTAATGTAATATTGAAACAGTGTAAAATTATTGAAAAATGTAAACGGGAAACAGACAAATTCTTTATTTAAAATTATTTAAAAAGTATTAGTTTTTGGTAAATTAAAACTGTTATGATTTTTCTTCCACAAATCCTCGTTTTCAGCATCTTCTCGAAAAATCTCAACAGTTACACTGTCTGCATCTACTTATCTTACATTGCTCTGTTACAATATACAATGTAAGGAAAATTTGATACTCCTAATCTAAAATTTCCGTTTATCTTGTAGCCTACCTGTCTGTATGTTTTAACTAAATTTTAACAAAATCGGGGAAATATTTTGGATAAATATAAAAAACTGAAAGAATAAAAAATTGAAGGTCCGGAGTATTCCATTTTCAATCTCTATAACTCCTCCCATGGAGCTTCTATGCTATAATGCTATACAACTCTATCACCTTTATGTAAAATTGCATGCTAATCCATGAGGAAGATTTTATACTGTCTGGGTGTCGGTTTACCGTATCTGTACCACCCAAAATATCCATTCATGTTCGACCACGTTTACATATTTTAAGGGAAGGAACTTGTATCCAAGAATGTGAAGACCAGTGGAGCGCTATATGAAATAGCTAATCAATATTGGTATCCCAAATTAGTCAATATTATTTTATGTCAAAATAACCAACAGAAATCGTTTGATTATTTACTCATTTAAAATTGCTTTGACTTTCGTTGAGTTTTAGTTTGGAATCTGCTGAATGAAATAACAAAAAATATGACAACATTTTATTGACTCCAGACAATAAACGTATAAATGGTTATGAAAATTATTGAAAGAAAGGCGCATGTTGCTATATTGAGTAAGTTTTCGATTTGGTCCAAGAATGTGTATTTTCCATTATCCCCAGATATATAATATGTTACAATACTTTTTAGTTGTAACAGGAATAGGGTTATGGTCACTTTTTCCTTATCATCATTATGTCTTATAACCTTCCTCATGTTCAACTTACAAATTAATTAACATTTTACCTCAAATATCGGTCTATAATTTCTACCTCTACCGAACCGATTTGGTTGATTAAATTACAAAGAGGATTACAACTTACATTCATTTGTAAACGTTTCATTATTGTGGAAATATTTCCAACAGACGAACAGGCAGATGAACGTACCTAAATCGATTCAGCATTTAATTTAAATCAAGATTACATATATATAATGAGTTCTTCTTAGTGCTACAAAAGAAATGATAACCTCTACAAATTGAATATTAATTTCGAATATTTGAGCCAATTAATCACTACAGAAGTGTTTTACTGAAAAAATATACGACGGATATTTAAGACACAGCCACCTCAAAATATTTTGATTCTTTCTTTCAATAAGTGCCGAATACATGAAAGTTATTGCATATATAAGTTATTTGAGTCATTTTATCTAAAAAAAATTTGAAATAAAGACTTTTTCATATTCCTGAAATATTTCTAATTTGAACGTTTAGGGAAAATGCTATCTTTGCAAACATAACTATTCACACTTGAATATTTCCACACATTTGCCAAAGTATCTACATACGACATCTAATGTTGCTAATCATTAATAAGAATGTAGTAGAATAGTTTAAGACATAAACAAACATTTATCTTAATATGCTTTTACAAATGTTTACGAACGTATAAAGGACATGTGCTACTATTAAATGTGCATATATGTATCCCTTATACATATGTATATGTATGTGTTAAATGTATATCTATGTTATTAGGTATATAATATGGATTTGTGTACTAGTTTACTTTTGAGTCTGAGCAAATGTGCAATATTTACTTGGGATTTGTTTTGTAAGAAAAAAGGATTTCATAGAAATTTATTCACGAACAAAAGGATGTTAAAATATTTGTCACCTGCAATACGTGCACGTTTATAACGCAAGGAATTTTAAACAATTTACAAAAGAGAGAATGTTAAAATAACATAAATCATGGAAGGTGTTATAATAAAACTACAACAATTTAAAAAAAGTAGTAAGAAATATGTGAATGTATTCAACCGGAAAAAAGAACACTTGAATTTAAATAAAAAAAAAAACAAAAAAAAAAAATTAAGCAACAAAAAGATGAATAACTTAAA
The DNA here is from genome assembly GCA_004302925.2 of Cochliomyia hominivorax. Classification (NCBI taxonomy): domain Eukaryota; kingdom Metazoa; phylum Arthropoda; class Insecta; order Diptera; family Calliphoridae; genus Cochliomyia; species Cochliomyia hominivorax. The sequence goes on from PYHX02000413.1 coordinate 52,003,523, forward strand.
GTACTTTAAATATATTTTAACATTCAAATAATAAAAATAGAAGAAACGAATCTTGAATATCCTCTCCCACCAATATTAGTAAAAAATTGGCATAATTTGAAAATATTACATCAAATACTTATTACTCGTTCATCAGCTTAAACAAGAATTACGGAAAAAGGACTCGATAAAAACTTCCGTTAAATGTGGTTATATATTCTTGAATATAATATATATAAACATATAAATATTGGTAACGGACTATAGATTTTAATGGCCGATTTTATAAAAAAAATAATGTTAATGAAAGAATTTTCCTACATGAGAGACATTTTTCAATAAACTAGATACGTATATTGAAGATAATAATTTAGTTTTCTGAATTTCAATGGAACAGGTTCAAATTTAGAAATCTTTTAAGCTTAAAACACTATTCCGGGAAGTGGAATTATAAAGATATCATAACCAAATATGGCCCTATAATTGTCAAACTAGATTTATATACCAAAGACATATTAAAAAATTAGAACTAATTTGAACCAATATCTGGAAAGGAGCCTTAAATTAGTATATAAATTTGAAATAGTTAGAGCAATATCTTAGCGAATTTCAATACAATGGTTTCAAGTTAAAAAGTCTTGTAAGTTTTTTTCAGAAACGAGACTTAAGTGGCAGCTGTAGTACATTAAATAGAGTTAAAAAATAATTGTGACAATTTGAAATTAACTTGATTCGTTTTATAAGTTTTAACCCATTTTTTGTTCCGATACTGGTCAATTTAATAGCACTTTTTCAAAACAGTTTATTTACTCGGTTTATAGTTTAAAATTGTTTTCCGCATTTTAGCTAAATATGGAGCGAGATTGTTCATATTAATAATAAACATTAAAAATCGTTAGCAAAATCATTATGCCGAATTTCATTGGAATTCGTCTTTATTAAAGTGTTTTATAGGCTCAAACCGTTTTTTTTATTCCAAAATATGCACCGATATTGATCAAATTAATAACATATTTTCGGGACAGTTAGAAAAATAATTGTGCAGAATTTCAATAGAATTGGCCTTTATTTACTAATTTTATAAGTTCAAAATTGGTTTCCTGGAAGGGGTCTGATATGAGAGCTACACAAAATATGGACTTTAAAAATATACATTAAAAATTGCTAGAAACATAAGTGTTACGAATTCTAGAGATATTAGTATTTATTATAATAATATAATAATAATAATAATAATAATAATAATAATAATAAGAATAATTCTTTTTCGGAATTTTGAGGTTTTCTGAGATACCGATCTTTAACTTTTTTGACGGTGAACTGATATAATTGGTTTTAAATAGGAAACTGCTCAAGACAATATCGAATAATGTCACCAAATTTCATTGAATTCGAGCAATTACTCTAGACGCGAAAATGTTTCCAACGGACGAACAGACAGACGTGCATAGCTCAATCGTCTCGGGTTTTGATTTGATGCAAGAATGTATATACTTTATTAGATCTAATAAGATACGGAGTGGCAAATCTGACATACCCTCATCACCACTTGTAGTGGCGTAGGGTATAAAAAGTGTGTTATAATAAATTTTTCACACGTAAATAAATTCTAATTAAATGGAGGGGAAAACAGAGACAAAAATGGGGACATATTAAAATAATATAAAATAAAATCATTCGTAATAAATTAATAATTTGTTGCAGAAAAATTAATGTATTTATAAATGTTTTTAATAGAAAAAAACACACACACATAAAAATATAACGAAACATAATGTTTAACATGAATAATAAATATTTAAATATTTCATGTTTCATGGATGTTTAATAATAAAATATTTATGATTATGGAAATAAATTATAAACATTTCTAAAATTAAAAATATAAATTTTATGACATATTGTGAATACATATAAAATGATCATAAAAATATTCCAATTTAAATGCTTGTCAAACAGAGTGTTTATATTTATATATAAAAACTATATACATAAATATACACACTCTGTGGAAAAGTTATAAATACATCAAACGAAAAAAAATCGGGCAATAGCGTCATAAATTTTTTTGAGAAATAGCTTAATTTGGCTAGAGGAAATCACATTTTTTGTATATCCGGAAAAGTATAAACTTTTTCAGAATTTGGGTGTTAATAAAAAATTGGAAATAAAAATTAATAAGGAGTGAGATCGAAAAATACTTAACATAAGCATATGTTAATAGAAATGAAACCACTGAAATTTCACTGAACACAATTGTTTTTATTTTTTGAAATTAATTTTGAACCTTTTTTAGAAACTTTGAAACTCTTTAAATAGCATTTTTATAGTCCCTTTGTGTCTTCCACATTTTTGAAAACCTTTTTTGTGCTCTTCAACTCTCTTTTAATAAGAGCCTAATATACATCCACTGGCCTTAGCTCCTTGTTTACTATAATAACAGGATGCCAAGTTTAGCCAAAAATGCGTGGAAACATTATGAAGTCTTATGAACAAAACAGTTCTTTTTGTTTACATTTCTTGATGTTGCGGCTTCAACTTACGTTAAAGCATTATCTTCAACTTTTTATGTCAATTAGTCCGAGAACTAAGTTAATCGGGTTGCTTCCAACAAGATGTACTGCACGCAGAGAAACATCATCGCGGCAAAAAAAACCAATATGTTAATTGTTGAATTCATTTTATTTTGATAACAATTTCGTTGCTGTAATAAAATTATTTTTATTAAATAAAAAATATTGTGGTCGCAATATATTTGGAAACATGTTTGACTGATCACAATTCTATTATTATTGAAATGAGAAATATATTAAAATATTTCATACGAAGATTTTTTTATTTAATAACAAAATAATGCGAATAAACAAGTTTTTTTTTTTTTTTTTTTTTTTTTTTTTTTTTTGAACTAACAATATTTTTTATTGTAATAAACATATTTTAAATGGCGATAACAAAAAATTTAGTAGCGATAACAATAACGATGCAAATAAATAAAGTTTTTATTGGAATAACAAATTATTTAATGGTGATAACCTTAACTATTTTTATTAATGCAAAATCACAATGCGAATAAACATTCTTTTTTGTTAAAGTGACAATATTTTTCATTGAAATAACAATATTTTTAGTGGTAATAACAATACCCATTGTTATTAATTAAAATGCAAAAAAAATTGTGATTACGGTAACAATACCTTATAACTTTAGTATGTTGCTTCTTGTTAATGGTAACAAAAAATATTTTTTCTCTGCGTGTGGACCATTCTTTTAATCTCAACCAGGTTTCCTTTCAGAGCACAATTTCAGTCGGTACTTTTTAATGACATATGAAATTGTTTGACTGGAGACCTTTAAAGGACCAAATTGGGTATTGTTAGAAATATTTCATAATTTAATGTGCATATTTTTCTGTTTACTCGTTCAAATTATATTAGCAATATAACAATAACATTACTTCAGCTGTGATTTCGAGACGGAGGAACGACCGTCATTGGTGATCAAAATAAATACATTTCTAGTCAACTACATTCTGCACTTTTTTGTGACGTATCACAGGTCAAATTAAATGACTTTCTTAGATACTTACATCGACTGGATTGTTCGAGACCGTCCACCTAGTGGTGAACATACACTGGGTACCATTGAACTACCATAGAAACCTAATGTTAACATAATAACTGGCATGTTTTTAATTTGTCATTAAAATTAACAATTTCCATTATTTTTAATATAGTGAACTTGTATATTTATATCTATTTCTTCCACCAAAACAAGTGGTGAACTAGAAGAAACAATATTTATTATGTATATCGTCAAAATGGAATCATCCAAGTTTTTATTAAGTATATAAATATTTTTGTCAAAATCAAATCAAATTGATTAATCCCCAGTATATTTTGAATCTTATTATCATTTTACTTTGCTGGCATTAATACAAAGAAATATAATTTAATAAAAAATTCAGTGGGTTTCCATATTCGTTTTTCACATTAAATATTATGGAAAAACCAAAAATACCATCAGAGGATCAAAAAGTTCCACAAAATAGATCAAATAAGTTTTGAGTCATGTGGGTCTGTTTTTAATTATCTCAAAGATATCAGCCCGCAATGGTCCACAATAGACCACCATCCTGGAATATGGTTTATAAAAACCGTTAAATATTAACATATTCCGAAACTAATTTCATAAATCTAGGTTCACATTTTAAAGTAACTATAAGAGCAATATTACCCGATTCCTTAGCCATAAAATTTCTCTGTATTAAAGTATTCTAGAGAATAAAATGCAGAACTAATGACTTTTGTTCACTGATAACTTATGGGAGTAACTTCAAGAATGTAAGTCTTCCATAGAAGACATTTTCGGAAATCTTATTCGTGGTTGGGAAATTACAAAATTTACATTACTTTGAAAACATTTTCTTAGGAAGCATTAAATTTTATATATAATTCGAATCGGGTTTAATTTTGTACCTATTACGCGATCCGATAAATAAGTTTAATGGAAATTGCGTGGTAGAATGAATTATTACAGTGTAAAAACAATCACTTAAAAATTGTTTAATTTATAATTCAATTAATAAAATTAAATCCGTTTTTAAATTAACTCAAAATAATTGTAAAACTTAATACAGTTATTTACAAAAAAATCTAATTTTATCCTCCGATTCTCATAAATATTTAAAGAAAATTTCACTTTAATGTATTAAATTCCTATTTTATCCCACCAATAGCTGACTCAATCCCCAGAGTATAATTTCAATGTCAAACGAAATAAAATACAAAACACAAAAGAACTTTTATTTTTTTATTACAGAAGAAATTATCACAAAAACATCTTTATGTTCTTCTTTGTCTTACACAATTTACGATTTCATTGCGATGATTCTATAATTATATCACACACTTTTTAATGATTTTTTATTTATAGCCACTTAAAACAAACTAATTTTTTTAAGGTGCGTTGGTGTTGTTTATAGCCTTCAGTGTTAAAAAGGCCCAATTTTCATCTATTAAATTTAGACATTTTGATTTCACTTATTTTTCTGCTCTCTCGCCGCTAAATGATGAGCTTTTAGTGTCACATTATATTTATCACACCACATGCATCCGCGGATTTATAATATATTTTCTTTAGGATTTTACTTTCGTACGCAAAAGATTTTTAGTGGATTGAGTATAAAAATAAACAAACAAATAGATATATATGTATGAATGTATATAGTGATGTAGACATGTTCACATATTAGATAAATACCAAGTGGATTAGTGTTAAGCAAAATAGTATGACAGAGAATTTTTGAAACAAATTTAAAAGTAAATCATAAATTGAAAAATAATTAAAAATTAGAATAAAATTATGTTAAACAAATTAAATTAGTGGAAAATTTTATATAATTAATTAAGTTTAATTAGACTTCTACATTACTGTCTAATTAATTAATTGTCACCCTGTTTGTATATTTGTGAATGTGTAAAAGTCATATCAGATTAATATTAAATCTGTATAGAAAACACCATAAATAATGAAATAAAAAGCTAATAAAATTGTCTTGCATTTAATAAAATAATAAAATATTTTATATCTTTATTATTTTATTGTTGAAATGTTAAATAATCAAAAAACTTTATATAATAAATTAACTATAAAACAAATAAAATATAGTTGGTAGAATAATATTTAGTAAAAATTATTCAATTTCAGTATTCTCTTTTATAGAAAACTTTTACAAATTTGGTATATTTATGTTTAAAATCAAGAGTAAAAAGATATTTAACCAGATGTGACATCCTATATGTCCTCCGTCACATCCGGCAGAAAACCAGTCCGATTAACTTAGTGCTCGGACTATTTGGGTTAATAATGCAGGCATAAAAATATACAAGTTCCTTATAGGAACGGGGCTAAAAATTGAGAAGCCAAAACCATAGCACGGAAATTGAAGTCTAAGTTTCTAAGAAAATATTCTTGTTGCATAATGAATGACGAAACATGAACATTTTTCCCAACTTTCTGGTTAAAAATATTATGCTACTGATGCTCAAGGGAATGTTGAAGAAAATTTAAGACCCAAAACCAGTCAAAATTTAAAAAAAAGTCCATAAATACCGAAATTGACATCCAGGAATGTTTACGAAAAGGGCTGCTTCAATTTATGAGACTTCATAATGTGTTTTTTGACAGATTTGGCATCCTGCTACTATTAAACACATGTTTTTGAGTGATACAATAACAGTATTGTGGTATTTGCAACAAAAAGGATAAATTCTTCAAACTGCTTGGAGTGAAGGCCAATGGAGATATATTGAGCACTTGTTAAAAGAGAGTTTAAAAGCACAAAAAAAAGAGTGGTAGATTTTAAACGGAGATAGACAATCATTTCGAAAAAAGTAACTGAAAGCACTATAAAAACGTTAATGAAAGGATTTCCGAAAATTGTTCAACATTTCTTCAGTTAATAATTTCCTCTTTTGTAAATTTCTAATAATTTCAACCAAATAAAAAATTAAACTGTTAGTTTAGTAGTTTTGTTTTTATTAACGCATATGCATGTTAAGAATTTTTCTTTCTTACTCCTTATGTAAATTATATTATCATATGTATTAAAACAATTTTTAACTTTAATTTTAAAAACCTAATGACTTAAAAAAGCAATTAATATAAGTGCATAATTTGCTATGAATTTCCATGTTATTATTTTATTTCTCCATTAACATTAATTTTAAAATACTTGTTTAGTTTGTATTACCTGTACTGTACTTTTACACCTGATACGCAAACAATTTATATAAAAAATAATTAAACTTATTTAAACTAAACTAACAATGGAATGTAGAGCTCAGTATATTTAATTAAATTTATTAAAAAATATTTTACAATCGTACTATTGTTATAGATTTAATTAAAATTTTAGAAATATGCACAATTAACAAGAACATAATGAAAGTACAAATTACAAAAATTAGGGTGATAACTTTTGGCTTAATGGTAAAATTGTAATGTTTGTGAAACAAAATACTAAATAATTAAAAATGTGTGAAAAATAATAATTAATTAAAATTCTCAACAAAGTTACACCTTAATAAAGTTACACCTTAATAAATGTATTTTCATTATTATATTTTGATTTAAACATTAGGAAAAATTTAGTTTTTCTTTAATACAAAATGATTAAATTTTATGTTTTAAATAATTTAATTTATTTAAATATGACCATCAAATGTTTGTTTGTATATAAAGAATTTTGTGATTATTTTAAGGTAAGAAAAACCTTGTATGTTTGCAAGACTATAATTGCAAAACTATATGGTTGGCTAAAATACTTAAAGTTAAAGGTTCATGGATAATGATATACAAACATACTTTTCGAATCCATATATAAAACTTTGTTTCTATTTACATAAAGTAATGACAGAAAGTAGAACTGAATATACAGTAACTACTTCAAAGTGTTTTTTATCTTTACTCTTTGAAATTCAATTTGAAATGTTTTATAAAGTACGTAAATTGCAGAAGGTGTTATAGTAATGAACAGTGGAACATTTTTAAATAACAGTGGAATCGTTTTTATAATAATTTTATCAAATCTTTGAGATCATCCAATAGTAACATATTCTTGTCTAATAACAATTACAATAAAATTTGCTTTTCTGATTTCTGGACGAGCATAATCAATTTCAAAAGGGCTTCGCCCTTGAGGCATGTCATAATGATATTGATATATTCAAAACTGCGACATGGCCAGCTAGTTTTACTCGCGGACGAACATGATTAAATCCACTGAGTAGGTTTCCTTTTTCAAGAAACTGTTTTACTGAAAAATATGTAGGAAGGATAGGATCAGGGGCAGAGGTAGACATCAAACAAAGCAACGAATCATCGAATATCTAACCAACTAAATTATTTTTCCAAGCAGCAATTTAACTGGTCAAAATATAAATGTAAACCGGGAATTTTTTAATTTAAAAATAAAAAAAGTTAATGAAATTAAGAACGAATCATCCCTCAACTTTGCAGATGGATGTACTATTTCTGACATATCGAATAGTTTACCTAACCGGTTAGATATATATAGGCAGATAGATTGTCATTATCATCTAAATATAATTTTATTATAAATTTCTTTTAAACCCTAAATAAGTAATTTAAATTATTTCTGAAATAATACAGTTAAAATCCCTTAAACCTTTAGACCAAAAATAAAAATCATGTAATATTTCACCTAACGATATATGTATTTAAATAATATTTACTTATATATATGTTACTACATACATATTTATTTGTAATAAGTTTAAAATAAAATTACTCATTTAATTTAATGTATAAAATTGTAAATAAGGTTATGTAAGTTAACCCTCCAAACTTTTCTAATCTTAAAAAATCTTCTTAATGAAAATTGAAATTTATTTCAAAATGACGTTGAAAAGTGTAAAAAATAGTTTTTTATTCCCCTCATGCAAAAATATTTCTTTAGAAATATCAAAAATAATTTTAATTATCATTTGGGAGTAACCAAAAAGTGACATCTAATGCGATCACTAACAGTTTTATTTGGCAAATGTTTGAAGGAAAAAAGTTAAAGTAAATTCATATGAATTTATTCATATTCAAATGAATCTATGAAACAAGGTCAAGCACAATTCTATAACAACATTTGAAAAAATGTTTACGTTTTTATTTATGTTTCTATTTTTTGCTGAAATATGAGTAATTTCATCATAGTTTTTGTGTGCGCTACGACTCCAAAGGAAGGAAGAAGGTCGTAGAGTCTGGTTGACAATTGGTGATCAGAGTATGAGTAACAATTTAGGTAGTATGGTGATGAAATATGACAACAAATTCGTCTTTTCGTCTATTGAAATTTTTGTTATCCTAACAATTCGTCGTTCCTTCAATCAACATAATTTGCCCAATAAAAATAATATATAGATCGATACTTGAAAAAAAAACTCATAGAATTTGTTAAAAAAGGCGTTCAGATTTACAAAAAATAGGTTAACAAAAGACTTATAAAATAATCATCTCATACTTCTCAAATTAAATAAAAATCTGAGTTGATTTAGATATGCCCATTTGCCTGCTTCTCTGTTATAAACATTCTGAAACTTTGCCTGAGTATTTGACATTGTACTAAGTAGTTTCATATTTTCAACATCATTAACAAAAAACTTATGCACCGATAACTGGGACAACCTAAAATTCTTAAAAAACAAAATCTGTATGCCTTATGGGTCGGGTTTTTGAAGATAATGTATCTATTTAGATTAAATAATAAACTCAGAGATACTCCATGGTACTGAAGTGGCATACGACCCCCTTTGCCGGAAGATGGGTTATATCTTCTAAAACTGCAAATGTGAACCAATTCTACCGAAATTTGGAAAATTTTTTCTATCTGTCTTGATTATATGTCGCGATTAATATGATTAATTTGACCAATATCGGACCAAGTGTTGCTTTAGGTGTCTTTTAAGGCCCCTTCCCGGAAAACGGGTTTGAACTTATAAAACTCTTAAATAAACCTCAATTCCATTGAAATTCAATACAATTATTTTTCTAACTATTTTTTTAGTCTTTAGTCATCACTTGCTTATAGTCCCTGGAATATTATTTATACTAAAAAGGTTTTATTAGTGGTGGAGGGTATTTTAAATTCGGCACAGCCGAATGTAGCATTTTTATTTTTTTTTATTTCACAAAAATTTTGTTAGTTTTATGAATTGTTAACTGTAAAAATTCGCTTTATATGCTTTATGCAAATGCTTTACACATATACATACGTATATATGTAGATACATATATACATATGTATTTTATTTATATTTATATGTATAGAAACATACACACATATTTAGTTAAAAACTAAATGCAACAGGCAAAAAGTAAAAAAAAATATATAAATAAATTGAGAAAGAATTTGAATTTTATTAAAATTTGTTTAAATAAATTTAATTTGCATTAAAATTAAGTTTTCTCTCTCTCTCTCCATTTTTGGAATATAAATATTATTCATGTGCATTTAAATAACATTAGTAATCCTTAGTTTAACTAGAATGACAGATGTTAAATAGAAATTCTATTTGCAATTCAATTTGAATAAAATTAACAGAAAAAAATAATAAAACAAACAAGAAATAAAATTTTTCAACTAAAAAAGTTATTCACAGTTCAAGATCTTCAATTTATGTTTTAGTACAAAAAATTAAGTTTGAAAAGTCGAACAGAGAAAGTTATGGGGGGAAATTTCTAGTAAATTACTTAGTTTGTCTCAAGGAATAATTTTTTTTTCGCATTTAATTATAATTGAAAATTTCTTTGTATCAGTCATGTAGCTATTGAGTCATTGAAGGTCTTTTTCTGAAAATTAATTTGATTTTTAAAAAATCAAACCAAAGAACACTTTTTTGCATAAGTCGAACCAAGAAATTAATTTTGAGAGAAATTAATTGTTTACCCTACACCACCTTAAGTTGATGGGTTATGCGTTAGTACTAATGTTTGTAGGCATACAGAAAAATAATGTTACGTCCACTTTGAAGTATATCTATCAACTAGACCTTCTAAGTAAATTTAACTGTCTGTCTGTAAGGGTATATGGTAAAAAAGGTGATGCTGCATATAGAAACAAAAAGGGCTATATATTGGGGAGTATCAATAACATATTTTTCTGAAACTAGCTTTAACTAGTTTCATTCTATGGAGTGACTGATACCTTTTTTGTATTCTAAGGGGAATATGAGTAACTCTCATATTCTTCTTTGTATAACGAACAAAACTTTTCCCATCGTCTTAAAATTCGTTTTAGCTAAAAACCCGAATGTTTTATTTACTTTTCCCATAACATCGCAAAGAACTCCCCGTTTATAAATTGTAGGTCCTTATAAGGAAAGATTTAAAGTACCAGAAGTGAGTGCTAGATGTTTTATATCGGTAAAATAAAACTGTTTTAAAAATTATGAACAACATATATAATTTGTTTCGATTGGACTTCAAATGGCGGCCCTTTTACAATTAGGACTGTATTTTGGGAAATAGATAAAAAAGTTATTTTCACATTTCTAAAAACACACACAATTAACTACGGCTCAAATAAATGATGTCAACACTTTTTCCAAAAGCACATGCCGAAAATGAGCATGTTTGGTGTAATAGTGGTCCTGGATTACCATACAGACACACGTCTGAAAATCACCCTAAAGTGAAAATATTTAAAAAAATTGTTAGTATTGTCATAATATTTTGTATGTTTAAGATTTATATAAAAGAATATAACACCAAATCTGAAATTACCTCAAGTCACATAATCTCAGATAAATGTGTGTATTATAAAATAAATGTAAAGGGTATGTTTTATGCAATACACAAGTACATAATTGTGAATGCCTGCGTCGTGGTGTAAGGTATGACAGTCTTACTTGTTATATATATGTATGCGTTTGAACAAATGTTTTTAACGTATATAAAGTATACCTTTTGATTCTGAGATCACTTCCTGAAACGATGAACCATGTACGTCTATCTGGCTTGTGATCAAATCACAAGTATTATTTTCGGGCCCAAGGATGAAGCCTATTGAAACTGCCTTAAGATCAAAGAAGTCCTAAATATATATCGAATTTAATGAAATATGGCCAAATATGTCTTAGTTTATTCTAAAAATGATTTTCAAAATTTTACGAGGGTTGCTCCATAATTTCCTATAGCTCAGATTATTACTCACAAGAAAAAAGTATTGCATAAATACCGTATAATGTTAGTGCCAAAATAATGTACTACATTCTTAAACATAAGTCAGAAAACAATTTATACGATGAATAATTTTTGCTACCTGCCATATATAAACTTTAATTACTTCTTGTTCGTATCGAAAACCAATTTCAAACACTAAAAATATATAATTCGGATAAAACTCATTTCCCCTTTAGTTACTTTTTCGTTACTAGAGGTTTGGTCCATTTTAAGTGCACACCGCACATTATAGGTGACTTTGTTTTTTAGTCATATTAATATTAGAAATTGTATTTTTTTAGAAATTGTATTAATTTAGAAATTGTATTTTTCAAATCAATTGAAAAAATCAAAAACCACTTATTTGTTTTCTATTCCAAAAATATTAAGACCACTGTGCATAGTTAAAATTATATGCGAAAAAAAGAATCATGAAATTTAAAATTTTACAATTTCTACAATTTATATTTAAACTCTTGAATTTGAATAATTTTCCTATTTTGTACAGAAAGATTTAAAAATAGATGAGACGATATAATTCCACATGTGTTGGTGCTTGTCAATCAATGTACAAAAAAATTCGTATTTTAACATAAAAATCTTTCATTCAACCCTTTGTCAATGTTGGTCAATGTACCAAAAAAAGGACCAAGCCTTCAATTTTAGCATGCAAAAATAAATCCCTTTTTTAAATTCGCTAAAAAGAAGAACACGACAAAAAAAGCACCCATAAAATATATTTATCGTAATAGCCAAGTAAACACACTTATGAATTTGTGTCACATAAAAATAAAACATGTTTAAAACATGTAAAAGATTATGGTTCAAATAATCGATTATTAATAGGAAACATGCAAAAGTTTACTTTAACATAAAAATTATGGCAAAACATGATAAATACTTATTTATAATGGATATTTGGGGGTGACTTAAAGCTTTAAGGGTTAAGAGCTTTAAATTTTGTTATATAACTTTTTATTTATTATACCCTCCACCACCATAAGTGGAGAAGAGTATGATATACCACTTTGACCACTTTGAATCCTCTAAGAATCCATAATGTATATATATTCTTGCACCAAATCAAATCTGAGTGGTTTTAGTAATAGTAATATTCTCACGCCTAGAATAATTGCCTGAATTCGATGAAATTGAAGCTGAGTATTTGTTATTATCTTTTTTAAAACCAGCTATATCAGGTCATCAACAAAAAGTTATACACCATATCTGAGACAACCTCAAATTACGAAGAAAAAATCCAAAATTGTCAGCAAAATATTTTTGGGTTTAAACGAAATTTAACTGTAATATACAGTTATATGTTCTTCATTATTGTGCAAAAAATCATCAAAATCAAAACAATAGAAAAAGAGTTATAAGCGGATATATGCGAAATTTTTGATATATCCCAAAATCTGTATGTGATATGGGTCGCAATTATTAAGATAATTTACTGAAATTTTCTACAAACCTTTATTTTAATACAACAATAAACTCAAAGAAACAAGATTGTCCTGTAGAACTTATATGAAATAGCTCCCATATAACGCCCTTAATATGGTTTATAGATTAAAAAACGCTTTAACAAGAACAAATTCTTTAAAATTTGGACCAATTAAATTATTTGAATGCCTTAAATATATATTATTAATTTTATTAATATCGACCCATATTTTGATATAGCTCTCATATTAGGCTCTTTCCCGAAAACCGTTTTGAGTTTATAAAACTGGTAAATAAAGATCAATTCTATTGAAATCCAACACAATCATCTTTCTAACCATTTTTTATAAATTATTATTTGGACAATCTCAGTCCATTTATTGCTATAGCTCTCATATAAGGCTTTTATTATATCTTATTAAACTATTAATAAGCTAATAATGACCAATTCTGTTGAAATCGGCTCAACTATCTTTTTAACTGTATTGAATATATGTTATTAATCTGACCAATATCTGTACCATATTTTTGCTTTCTTGAAAACAGTTTTGAACTTATAAAACTATTATATCAAAAAACATTTATAAACCGTTCGACAATCATAGGCTAAATTTTGATATTACTCTTTTATCATCCCACTTTCTGGAAGAAAATATTAACCAAATCCATCCATCCAAATAGAATAATTTTCTTCAATATAATAATTGATAATTTTCCTCCTAATTCTATTAATGTTTCATTTTTTCTATTTATAGTTATTTTCAAAAACTCAATTTTTATCTAAATTAAATTTTAATTCTATTGGTGTCGTATTATTTAATGAACATTTCATATTCTAACTAAAATCAAAATAATCTTTTGAAATAATTGATAAGTTCTTTTTTTTTGTGCTGTCTTGTCATTGTTACCTTGGGTGTACTGAAAAAGAATCCAAGATTGTGATTGCTGAAACTCATCTCCTGCTGTCTGGTCGAGAAAATAAAAGAAAATGGCAAATTAGAAGATAAAACCTACAATTCTTTGAATAAATTCATTTTATTTTTTCTTCTTAACAAAGTATACTTTGCATACACGAGGGTGACATCAAAAGTTTTTGTAGTCTCTAACACACACGTATTTCACACATCTAATTAAATGTCAATGTCATTTAGCTAGAAAAATTAAATTAAATATAATTTTGCACACGTTTGTAATTGTGGAAAGCGTTCAGTTAAATCAGTAAAATATTTTAATTTTTAAAATTTATTCATTTTATTTATATTTTTAATTTAAATTTTAATATTTTTATTAAAAAATAAATTGATTTGTTTTATAAAAATTTAAATCGGAATTGTTCACAGCAGTATTACAATTAGTGCGATTTTAGTCTCAAAATTCGGTCTTTTTCAATTGCTTGTGATTTTTTGTGTACTCTTCAAATTTCCCTAATTTGTCTTCTTTTTATAGTTTACATTTTGGCAAAAAAACTTTACGAAATTTCATTAATTTGGCTTAAAAAGGACATATTAATAAATTTTATATAATTTACTAGTTCTAATCCTTTTGCGCTTTGCTGAACAAACATAATCTCGAAAGACATTTCACAAATAACAATGCAATGTACATTTTGCCAAATACCCCTGGTCCTGTCCGTTTTTATTTTAATATTTGCATTACATGGAAGCTACATCTTCCCTTGATCTTAAACGTCCTACATTCTGTTCAGTAAAGATGTTTAGAACCAAATTTTAGAACTTTCGCTTTTAGAGTTGTTAAGATATTCAATAATCATTACTTCCTTTTGTATTGGGGTATTCATCTCCCTAGTCCTATCGAATCTAAATTTTGTTCACTAAAATAGTTTCTCGAGATAGCGATTAGGACACTTTGAGGATTCTAGCTTTTATAGTTCTTTAGATATTTGCGAATCATTATTTGCGTTTTACGGGGGCATCTCTCTCCCTGGTGCTATCACGCCTAATTTGGGAGGTTAAAAAGTTCCTTGAAGAACTGATTAAAAAGAAGATATTGAAAATTCTCGCTGTTATATGTCGGATACCTCTCCCCATGGTCTTATAGACTTTTTATTATATTTTTTCGGAATGTGGTATCAGTGTGTAGAAATTTCAGCAAAAACAAACAAACAGGAAAACAAAACACCGTAGAAATTTAAATAGTGTTAGATTTAAAAAAGTCTAATTGTTGGTTAATATAAAAGATTGTTTCAACTTTAAACGGAAAAATTGCAAATTTATAAATTTAAAACTATTAAAAGTTTAAATTTTCCGTTAATCAAACCTACGGCGACCTACGAAGTGTATTAATATCTGTCGCCAAAATTGATGTTCCGAATTTTTGCTTTCATATCCAGGACTTTTTGAGTAGTTTATAATTTACACTCTTGTGGGTTTTATTTAGAAATACGCTTGTATTGTAAATTACAAAGAAAAGAAGCAAGCAGATGTAATGGTAATGTTTCCAGGAAAATTATATTTCTGTAATCACAATCGCAGTATATATTTCTAATTTCATGAATATCATCTCATTGTAGATTATATCTGCTAAAGAAAAATTTCAAAAACATCACTTCACTGTCCACCAGAGCTCCCAGACGATTTTTTCAGTAAAATATTCTACTACTTGACTATAAACTTCATATTAAGCCTACTACCTGAGTCAAGTTTCAAGATAATAGAAGACAAACATGTTTTGTTTCAATAGTTAAAATGGAGTTCTTCTGTAGATTTTAATTCTCTTTTTACACAAGTATCTTAAATATAGATCTAATGAGCAAAAGTGCTCAAAAATCTGTTTTCCAGACTCGAGACATTAAACTACAAAATCTGCAGACTTCATGCGTAGCACTATAAATGAATGCTGCTTTCTCATCAACTTGAGCAGATCAAGCATTCAGTGATTGTAATTATTTTCTGCTTCATATACACAAAGACAAATTGTAGTAAAGTAACACCTCTCGAAAAATATTTGATAATAAGGTACATAAGTGTATCGTTTTCGCGTATAATGTCAAGAAGCATTATCCGATTTATAACCATAAGAAAGTGTTTTTTAATTTCCATGTTAAAATCTGAGTACATCTTTCCATTCATACTGTTTTTTTA
>PYHX02000413.1:52019878-52176314 GCA_004302925.2 Cochliomyia hominivorax
AAAAATCTTCAAGCTTAAAACACTATTCCGGTAAGTGGAATTATAAAGATATCATAAGCAAATATGGTCCTATAATTGTCAAACTAGATTATATACCAAAGACAGTTTAAAAAATTAGAACTAATTTGAACCAATATCTGGAAAAGAGACTTAAATTAGTATATAAATTTGAGATAGTTAGAGCAATATTTTAACGAATTTCAATGTAATGGCTTCAAGTTAAAATGTCTTGTAAAGTTAAAGACAGTTAAAAAAATAATTGTGACAATTTGAAATTAACTTGGTTCGTTTTATAAGTTTAACCAATTTTTTGTTACGATACTGGTCAATTTAATAGCACTTATTTAAAACAGTTTATTTTACTCGTTTTATAGCCTAAAATTGTTTTACGAATTTTAGCAAAATATGGAGCGCCTTTTTTTGAAAGACGCTTTATATGAGGCCTGTTTCAAAATATGCACCGATATTGATCAAATTAATAACATATTTTCGGGACAGTTAGAAAAATAATTGTGCAGAATTTCAATAGAATTGGCCTTTATTTACTAATTTTATAAGTTCAAAATTGGTTTCCTGGAAGGGGTCTGATATGAGAGCTACACAAAATATGGACTTTAAAAATATACATTAAAAATTGTTAGAAACATAAGTGTTACGAATTCTAGAGATATTAGTATTTATTATAGTGTATAATAAGTTCAAACCCATTTTCCGGGATGGGCGTTATGTGAGAGCTATACTTAAATATGGACCGATCAAAAATATTTAAGACAATTAAAAAATTAATTGTACCAAATTTCAATAGAATTGATTTATATTAAGGAGTTTCATAAGCTATAAACCCTATTCCAGGAAGGGCCCTTATATGATAGCTATATCAAATAATAACCCCAGCACAAACTAATGTTCACAGAATCACAAAAAAATTATGTGGCAACTTTCAATAAAATATTTTCAAAATTGCGACCCAATTATGCACATTTCAACCTGAAACTATTTTTCGGTTGATCCAATTTTTTTGATTGTTTTGTGCGAAGATGTAAAACATATAACAGATACATATTATTTTATGGTCAAATTTTTGTTAAAATCCAGTTGCGTTTTGTTGAAAATAATAATAAGAATAAGAATAAGAATAAGAATAATTCTTTTTCGGAATTTTGAGGTTTTTTTCAGATACCGATCTTTAACTTTTTTGACGGTGAACTGAAATAAGTGGTTTTAAATAGGAAACTGCTCAGGACAATATCGAATAATGTCAAATGAAATTCAATGAAAATTGAATTCGAGCAATTACTCTAGACGCGAAAATGTTCCAACGGACGAACAGACAGACGTGCATAGCTTAATCGTCTCGGGTTTTGATTTGATGCAAGAATGTATATACTTTATTAGATCTAATAAGATACGAAGTGGCCAAATCTGACATACCCTCATCCACCACTTGTAGTTGTGTAGGGTATAAAAGTGTGTTATAATAAATTATTCACACGTAAATAAATTCTAATTAAATGGAGGGGAAAACAGAGACAAAAATGGGGACATATTAAAATAATATAAAATAAAATCATTCGTAATAAATTAATAATTTGTTGCAGAAAAATTAATGTATTTTTAAATGTTTTTAATAGGAAAAAAACACACACACATAAAAATATAACGAAACATAATGTTTAACATGAATAATAAATATTCAAATATTTCATGTTTCATGGATTTAATAATAAAATATTTATGATTATGGAAATAAATTATAAACATTTCTAAAATTAAAAAATATATTTTATGACATATTGTGAATACATATAAAATGATCATAAAAATATTCCAATTTAAATGCTTGTCAAACAGAGTGTTTATATTTATATATAAAAACTATATACATAAATATACACACTCTGTGGAAAAGTTATAAATACATCAAACGAAATCGGGCAATAGCGTCATAAATTTTTTTGAGAAAAAGCTTAACTTGGCTAGAGGAAATCACATTTTTTGTATATCCGGAAAAGTATAAACTTTTTCAGAATTTGGGTGTTAATAAAAAATTGGAAATAAAAATTAATAAGGAGTGAGATTGAAAAAATACTTAACATAAGCATATGTGTCTTCTACATTTTTTGAAAACCTTTTTTGTGCTCTTCAACTCTCTTTTAATAAGAGCCTAATATACATCCACTGGACTTAGCTCCTTGTTTACTATAATAACAGGATGAGTGGAAACATTCTTTGTTTTTTGTTTACATTCCTTGATGTTAACCCGCATTTGAAAGCAATATACAGTTGCGGCTTCAACTTACGTTAAAGCATTATCTTCAACTTTTTATGTCAATTAGTCCGAGAACTAAGTTAACCGGGTTGCTTCCAGCAAGATGTACTGCACGCATCATATCGCAATATATTCGTCGCAAGTACTTATATATTCGCGGCAAACATACCAATATGTTGATTGTTGAATTCATTTTATTTTGATAACAATTTCGTTGCTGTAATAAAATTATTTTTATTAAATAAAAAATATTGTGGTCGCAATATGTTTGGAAACATGTTTGACTGATCACAATTCTATTATTATTGAAATGAGAAATATATTAAAATATTTCATAAATAAGTTTTTTTGAACTAACAATATTTTTTATTGTAATAAACATATTTTAAATGGCGATAACAAAAATTTTAGTAGCGATAACAATAACGATGGCAAATAAATAAAGTTATTGTTGAAATAATAAATTATTTAATGGTGATAACATTAACTATTTTAATTATTGCAAAATTACAATACGAATAAACAATAATTTTATTAAAGTGACAATATTTTTCATTGAAATAACAATAATTTATAGTAGTAATAACAATAACCATTGTTATTAACAATGGTAATATATAATATATATACAATACCTTATAACTTTAGTATGTTGCTTCTTGTTAATGGTAACAAAAAAATATTTTTTCTCTGCGTGTGGACCATTCTTTTAATCTCAAACCAGGTTCCTTTCAGAGGCACAATTTCAGTCGGTACTTTTTAATGACATATGAAATTGTTTGACTGGAGACCTTTAAAGGACCAAATTGGGTATTGTTAGAAATATTTTCATAATTTAATGTGCATATTTTTCTATTTACTCATTCAAATTAGATTAGCAATATAACAATAACAATATTTCAACTGTGATGATTTCGAGACGGAGGAACGACCGGCATTGGTGATCAAAATAAATAGATTTCTAGTCAACATTCTGCACTTTCTTTGTGACGTATCACAGGACTTTCTTAGATACCTTACATCGACTGGATTGTTCGAGACCGTCCACCTAGTGGTGAACATACACTGGGTACCATTGTCTTACGTGTTGTAGCTTACTGAACTACCATAGAGACCTAATAACTGGCATGTTTTAATTTGTCATTAAAATTAACAATTTCATTATTTTTAATATAGTGAACTTGTATATTTTATATCTATTTCTTCCACCAAAGCAAGTGGTGAACTAGAAGAAACAATATTTATTATGTGTCAAAATGGAATCATCCAAGTTTTTATTAAGTATATAAATATTTTTGTTAAAATCAAATCAAATTGATTAATCCCCACTATATTTTGAATCTGATTCTTATATTTACTTTGCTGGCATTAATACAAAGAAATATAATTTAATAAAAATTCAGTTGGGTTTATCCATCATATATTTCGTGTTTTCATATTAATATTATGGAAAAACCAAAAATACCATCAGAGGATCAAAAAAGTTCCACAAAATAGATCAAATAAGTTTTGAGTCATGTGGGTCTGTTTTTAATTATCTCAAAGATATCAGCCCGCAATGGTCCACAATAGACCATCATCCTGAAATATGGTTTATAAAAATCGTTAAATATTTACATATTCCGAAACCAATTTCATAAATCTAGGTTCACATTTTAAAGTAACTATAAGAGCAATATTACCCGATCCCTTAGCCCATAAAATTTTCTTGTATTAATGTATTCTAGAGAATAAAATGCAGAACTAATGACTTTTGTTCACTGATAACTTATGGGAGTAACTTCAAGAATGAAAGTCTTCCATAGAAGACATTTTCGGAAATCTTAGTCCGCGGTTGGGAAATTACAAAATTTACATTACTTTGAAACATTTTCTTAGGAAGCATTAGAATTTTATATTTCATTCGAATCGGGTTTAATTTTGTACCTATTACGCGATCCGATAAATCAGCTTAATAGGTTTAATGGAATTTTCGTGGTAGAATGAATTATTACAGTGTAAAAACAATCACTTAAAAATTGTTTAATTTATCATTCAATTAATAAAATTAAATCCGTTTTTAAATTAACTCAAAATAATTGTAAAACTAAATACAGTTATTTACAAAAAAATCTAATTTTATCCTCCGATTCCCATAAATATTTAAAGAAAATTTCACTTTAATGTACTAAATTCCTATTTTATTTTATCCCACCATTAGCTGACTCAATCTCCAGAGTATAATTTCAATGTCAAACGAAATAAAATACAAAACACAAAAGAACTTTTATTATACCCTCCACCACCACAAGTGGTGAGGGTATATTAAGTTTGTCATTCTGTATGTAACGCCAAGAAGGAATCACCTCAGACCCAACAATGTATATATATTATTGCATCAAATCAAAAACTGGGTCGATTTAGCTATGTCCGTCTGTCCGTCTGTCCGTCTGTCTGTCTGTGGAAACATTCTCACGCCTAGAATAATTGACCGAATTCAATAAAACTTGGCCACATTGTTTGTTATTGTCCTAAGCAGTTTGCTATTTAAAACCAGCTATATCGGTTTATAAGCAAGGAAGTTATAGACCGATATCTGAAACAACCTCAAAATTTCAAAAATGAACTCTTATAATTTCTTCTAAAAATGTAATTGGACTTAAACAAAAAATTAATTTTAGCATACAATTACACGTGCTTCATCATCGTGCCAAAAATTATCAAAATCTGATTAGCCGGAAAAAAGTTATAGGCTATAATATGCAAAATTTTGATACACCCCAAACTCTTCGTGTCATATGGACCGCAATTTTTAAGATAATTTACTGAAATTTGTCACAACTAATTTTTTAAACCATTCTTAATATATGTTACAAATTTTATTAACATTAGTCCATATTTTGATATAGCTCCCATATAACGCCATTTCCCGGAATATGATTTATAGCTCATAAAACTCTTAAATTGGAACCAATTCTATTGAAATTTGGCACAAATAATTGTTTAACTATTTTAAGTATATACTATAAATTTTATTCACATGGGTCCGTATTTTGATATAGCTCCCATATAAGGCCCCTTCCCGGAATGTGATTTATAGCTCATAAAACTCTTAAATTTGAACCAATTCTTCTGAAATTTGGCACAACTGATTTTCTAGCTATTTTAAATATATGTTATAAATTATATTAACATGGGTCCATATTTTGATATAGCTCCCATATAAGGACTTTCCCCGAATATGATTTATAGCTTATAAAACTTTTAAATTTGAACTAATTCTTGTGAAATTTGGCACAATTATTGTTTCAACTATTCTAAATATATATTGTGAATTTTATTAATATGGATCCATATTTTGATATAGCTCCCATATAAGGCCCCTTCCCGGAATTTGATTTATAGCTCATAAAACTCTTAAATTGGAACCAATTCTATTGAAATTTGGCACAAATAATTTTTAACCATTTTAAATATATACTATAAATTTTATTCACATGGGTCCGTATTTTGATATAGCTCCCATATAAGGCCCCTTCCCGGAATGTGATTTATAGCTCATAAAACTCTTTAATTTGAACCAATTCTTTTGAAATTTGGCACAATTAATCTCTTAATTATTTTAAATATATACTATAAATTTTATTCATATGGGTCCGTATTTTGATATGGCTCCCATATAAGGCCCCTTCCCGGAATGTGATTTATAGCTCATAAAACTCTTAAATTTGAACCAATTCTTTTGAAATTTGGCACAACTAATTTTCTAGCTTTTTTAAATATATGTTGTAAACTTTATTAAAATGGGTCCATATTTTGATATAGCTCCCATATAAGGCCCCTTCCCGGAATATGATTTACAGCTTATAATACTTTTAGATTTGAACCAATTCTATTGTATTGTGGGTCCATATTATGATATAGCTCCATTATAACGCCCCTTCCGAGTAAATAAAGACCAATTCTACTGAAAGTCGACACATTATTTTGCTAACTGTTCTAAAGATATTATATTAATTTGCCCTGTATCGGTCCAAATTTTCCTATAGCTCCCTTATAACGGGATTTTCCGGAAAACGGATTAGAGATTATAAAACATTTAAATAAAGATCAATTCCATTAAAATTTAGCACAATGATTTTTCTAACTATAATAAAAGTATATTATAAATATGAACAATCTTGGTCCAAACTTCGGGAAGGGGTCTTATATGGGAGCTACATATAAGACCCCTTCCCGGAAAATAGTTTTGAGCTTATAACAAGCATATTTTTTGTTTTTATACGCTCCACAGTACAAGTGGTAGAGAGAGAATATTAACTTTGTCATTCTGTGTGTAACGCTAAGAATGAATTATTTCAGACCCCATAATGTATATATTCTTGCATCAAGTCAAAATCTCAATCGATTTTCGTCAATCTCTTTGTCTGCTCACATCCGCAAAAATTAACAGAGCTCAATGAAAATTGGTAGAAAAAAGGCAGTTCAGTAGAAAAATTTTATAGCTTAATTGTAACTAATTTTATGACTAATTAAGTATTTCTGTGTTATATACATTTGTGAGTATATGTGTGTCTATGGAACCTAACGTATTAACTTTACACGAATTTGTGGTGGAGGGTATTTAAGATTCGGCATACCCGAATATAGCATTCTACTTGTTTTTTTTACAAAAGAAATTATCAGAAAAACATCTTTATGTTTTTATTTTCTTACACAATTTACGTTTCATTGCGATGATTCTATAATTATATCACACACTTTTTAATGATTTTTTATTTATAGCCACTTAAAACAAACTAATTTTTTTAAGGTGCGTTGTGTTGTTTATAGCCTTCAGTGTTAAAAGGCCCAATTTTCATCTATTAAATTTAGACATTTTGATTTCACTTATTTTTCTGCTCTCTCGCCGCTAAATGATGAGCTTTTTAGTGTCACATTATATTTATCACACCACATGCATCCGCGGTTTATAATATATTTTCTTTAGGATTTTACTTTCGTATGTAAAAGATTTTTAGTGGATTGAGTATAAAAATAAACAAACAAATAGAAAGATATGTAATGATATATATAGTGATGTAGACATGTCCACATATTAGATAAATACCAAGTGGATTAGTGTTAAGCAAAATAGTATGACAGGTAATTTTTAAACAAATTTAAAAGTAAATCATAAATTGAAAAATAATTAAAAATTAGAATAAAATTATGTTAAAAAAATTCAATTTGTGGAAAATTTTATATAATTAATTAAGTTTAATTAGACTTCTACATTGTTGTATAATTAATTAATTGTCACCCTGTTTGTATATTTGTGAATGTGTAAAAGTCATATCAGATTAATATTAAATCTGTATAGAAAACACAATAAATAATGAAATAAAAGCTAATAAAATTGTCTTGCATTTAATAAAATAATAAAATATTTTATATCTTTATTATTTTATTGTTGAAATGTTTAATAATAAAAAAACTTTATATAATAAATTAAATATAAAACAATAAAATATAAGTTGGTAGAATAATATTTAGTAAAAATTATTAAATTTCAGTATTCTCTTTTATAGAAAACTTTTAAAAATTTACTGTTGATTTTATTTTTAAAATCAACAGTAGAAAGATATTTAACCAGATGTGAAATTCTATATGTCCTCCGTCACATCCGGTAGAAAACCAGTCCGATTAACTTAGTGCTTGGACTATTTGGTTTAATAATGCAGGTATAAAAATAAAGAAGGCTCAAAAAATTCCTTTAGGAACGGGGCTTAAAATTGAGAAGCCAAAACCAGAGCACGGAAATTGAAGTCTAAGTTTCTAAGAAAATATTCTTGTTGCATAATGAATGACGAAACATGAACATTTTTTCCCAACTTCCTGGTTAAAAATATTATGCTACTGATACTCAAGGGAATGTTAAAGAAAATTTAAGACCCAAAACCAGTCAAAATTTAAGAAGTCGGAAAAAGATTTTAGTCATTCGTTACATCCAGGAATGTTTACGAAAAAGGCTGCTTCAATTAATGAGACTTCATAATGTGTTTTTTGACAGATTTGGCATCCTGCTACTATTAAACACATGTTTTTGAGTGGTACAAAACAGTATTGTGGTATTTGCAACAAAAAGGGTAAATTCTTCAAACTGCTTGGAGTTAAGGCCAATGGAGATATATTGAGCACTTGTTAAAAGAGAGTTGAAAAGCACAAAAAGTTGTTCAAGAGTGGTAGATTTTAAACGGAGATACACAACCATTTCTAAAAAGTAACTGAAAGCAACGTTAATGAAAGGATTTCTGAAAATTGTTCAACATTTCATCACAAGTGTAATTAATTTATAATTCCTTTTTTGTAAATTTCTAATAATTTCAATCGAATAAAAAATTAAACTGTTAGTTTAGTAGTTTTGTTTTTTTTAACGCATATGCATGTTAAGAATTTTTCTTTCTTACTCCTTATGTAAATAATATTATCATATGTATTAAAACAATTTTAACTTTAATTTTAAAAACCTAATGACTTTAAAAAGCAATTAATATAAGTGCATAATTTGCTATGAATTTCCATGTTTTATTTATTTTCCATTAACATTAATTTTAAAATAGTTGTTTAGTTTGTATTACCTGTACTGTACTTTTACACCTGATACGCAAACAATTTATATAAAAAATAATAAAACTTATTTAAACTAAACTAACAATGGAATGTAGAGCTCAGTATATTTAATTAAATTTATTAAAAAATATTTTACAATCGTACTATTGTTATAGATTTAATTAAAATTTTAGAAATATGCACAATTAACAAGAACATAATGAAAGTACAAATTACAAAAATTAGGGTTATAACTTTTTGGCTTAATAATAAAATTGTAATGGTTTTGAAACAGAACATTAAATAATTTAAAAATGTGCGAAAAATAATAATTAATTAAACTTCCCAACAAGACAAAGTTACACCTTAATAAATGTATTTTTTTTTCATTATATTTTGATTTAAACATTAGAAAATATTTTATATTTCTTTAACACAAAATGATTAAATTTTTACGTTTCAAATAATTTAATTTATTTAAATATGACCATCAAATGTTTGTTTGTATATAAAGAATTTTGTGATTATTTTAAGGTAAGAAAAACCTTGTATGTTTGCAAGACTATAATTGCAAAACTATATGGTTGGCTAAAATACTTAAAGTTAAAGGTTCATAGATAATGATATACAAACATACTTTTGAATCCGTATATAAAACTTTGTTTCTATTTACATACATAAAGTAATGACAGAAAGTAGAACTGAATATACAGTAACTACTTCAAAGTGTTTACTATTATCTTTACTCTTTGAAATTCAATTTGAAATGTTTTATAAAGTACGTAAATTGCAGAAGGTGTTATAGTAATGAACAGTGGAACATTTTTAAATAACAGTGGAATCGTTTTTATAATAATTTTATCAAATCTTTGAGATCATCCAATAGTAACATATTCTTGTCTAATAACAATTACAATAAAATTTGCTTTTCTGATTTCTGGACCGAGCATAGTCAATTTCAATAGTCATCGTCCTTGAGCCAATATAATACTACGTATAATTATGTCGGTGATATCTTGAAAACTGCAACATAGACAGCCAGTTTGACTGGCGGTCGGATATGGTTTAATACACTGAGTAAGTGATTCTGGCTTGAATGGTATATTTTAAAGTGCACCATTTTTTGCATGTTTTAAACAGCTAAATTGCAGCACCGATTTAGTTAAAATTTTCACACACAGATCATTATATATCCAAAAGTAACATAGGCTATACAAATTTTGAGGAGAAGAGGAGAACCCCCATACAAAGCAAATATTTTTTGCAAAATATCTAAAGATCTATTGAAGTGGGAGTTTTTAAATTAAGTCCCACTAACTTCTTAAGGAACTATTTTATTGGGAAAAATGTAGGATGGGTACCCCCATTTCAAAATCAAATTTTAATTATCGAATATCTAAAGAACTATTACAACAAAAGTTTCAAACTCCAATCACTTTCTCAAGGAACTGTTTTACTGGGCAAAATGTCAGACGGATAGAATCAGGGGAGAGCGAATATTACCTACGATTATCTTAAAAACTGTTACGGTGAAAGTTTCCTTTTCAAGAAACTGTTTTACTGAAAAATATGTAAGAAGGATAGGATTAGGGGCAGAAGTAGACATCATACAAAGCGACGAATCATCGAATATCTAACCAACTAAATTATTTTTCCAAGCAGCAATTTAACTGGTCAAAATGTAAATGTAAACCGGGAATTTTTTAATTTAAAAATAAAAAAAGTTAATGAAATTAAGAACGAATCATCCCTCAACTTTGCAGATGGATGTACTATTTCTGACATATCGAATAGTTTACCTAACCGGTTAGATATATATAGGCAGATATTTTGTCATTATCGTCTAAATATAATTTTATTATAAATTTGTTTTAAAACCTAAATAAGTAATTTAAATTATTTCTGAAATAATACAGTTAAAATCCCTTAAACCTTTAGACCAAAAATAAAAATCATTTAATGTTTCACCTAAGGATGTATGTATTAAATAATGTTTACTTTATATATGTTACTACATACAGATTTATTTGTAACAAGTTTTAAATAAAATTACTCATTTAATTTAATATATAAAATTGTAAATAAGGTTATGTAAGTTAACCCTCCAAACTTTTCTAATCTTAAAAATCTTCTTAATGAAAATTGAAATTTATTTCAAAATGACGTTGAAAAGTGTAAAAATAGTTTTTTATTCCCCTCATGCAAAAATATTTCTTTAGAAATATCAAAAAATAATTTTAATTATCATTGGGAGTAACCAAAAAGTGACATCTAATGCGATCACTAACAGATTTATTTGGCAAATGTTTGAAGGAAAAAAGTTAAAGTAAATTCATATGAATTTATTCATATTCAAATGAATCTATGAAACAAGGTCAAGCACAATTCTATAAACAACATTTGAAAAAAATGTTTACGTTTTTTTATGTTTTTATTTATGTTTCTATTTTTTTGCTGAAATATGAGTAATTTCATCATAGTTTTTGTGTGCGCTACGACTCCAAAGGAAGGAAGAAGGTCGTAGAGTCTGGGTGACTATTTGTGATCAGAATATTAGTAACAGTTTAGGTAGTATGGTGATGAAATATGACAACAAATTCATCTATTCGTCTATTGAAATTTTTGTTATCCTAACAATTCGTCGTTCCTTCAATCAATATATGTAGCCCAATAAAAAGAATATATAGACCGAAACTTGAGAAAACCTCATAGAATTTATTCACAAAGGTGTTCAGATTTACAAAAAAATAGGATAACAAAAGACTTATAAATAATCATCTCATACTTCTCAAATTAAATCAAAATCTGAGTTGATTTAGATATGCCCATTTGCCTGCTTTTCTGTTATAAACATTCTGAAACTTTGCCTGAGTATTTGACATTGTACTAAGTAGTTTCATATTTTCAACATCATTAACAAAAAACTTATGCACCGATAACTGGGACAACCTAAAAATTCTGAAAAAACAAAATCTGTATGCCTTATGGGTCGGGTTTTTGAAGATAATGTATCTATTTAGATTAAATAATAAACTCAGAGATACTCCATGGTACTGAAGTGGCATACGACCCCCTTTGCCGGAAGATGGGTTATATCTTCTAAAACTGCAAATGTGAACCAATTCTACCGAAATTTGGCACATTTTTTTCTATCTGTCTTGATTATATGTCGCGATTAATATGATTAATTTGACCAATATCGGACCAAGTGTTGCTTTAGGTGTCTTTTAAGGCCCCTTCCCGGAAAACGGGTTTGAACTTATAAAACTCTTAAATAAACCTCAATTCCATTGAAATTCGATACAATTATTTTTCTAACTATTTTTTTAGTCTTTAGTCATCACTTGCTTATAGTCCCTGGAATATTTTTTATACTAAAAAGGTTTTATTAGTGGTGGAGGGTATTTTTAATTCGGCACAGCCGGATGTAGCATTCTTATTTGTTTTATTTCACAAAAATTTTGTTAGTTTTATGAATTGTTAACTGTAAAAATTCGCTTTATATGCTTTATGCAAATGCTTTACACATATACATACGTATATATGTAGATACATATATACATATGTATTTTATTTATATTTATATGTATAGAAACATACACACATATTTAGTTAAAAAACTAAATGCAACAGGCAAAAAGTAAAAAAAATATATAAAATAAATTGAGAAAGAATTTGAATTTTATAAAATTTGTTTAAATAAATTTAATTTGCATTAAAATTAAAGTTTTCTCTCTCTCTCTCCATTTTTTGGAATATAAATATTATTCATGTGCATTTAAATAACATTAGTAATCCTTAGTTTAACTAGAATGACAGATGTTAAATAGAAATTCTATTTGCAATTCAATTTGAATAAAATTAACAGAAAAAAATAATAAAACAAACAAGAAATAAAATTTTCAACTAAAAAAGTTATTCACAGTTCAAGATCTTCAATTTATGTTTTTAGTACAAAAAATTTAAGTTTGAAAAGTCGAACAGAGAAAGTTATGGGGGGAAATTTCTAGTAAATTACTTAGTTTGTCTCAAGGAATAAGTTTTTTTTTCGCATTTAATTATAATTTGAAAATTTCTTTGTATCAGTCATGTAGCTATTGAGTCATTGAAGGTCTTTTTCTGAAAATTAATTTAATTTTTAAAAAATCAAACCAAAGAACACTTTTTTGCATAAGTCGAACCAAGAAATTAATTTTGAGAGAAATTAATTGTTTACCCTACACCACCTTAAGTTGTTGGGTTATGCGTTAGTACTAATGTTTGTAGCATACAGAAAATTAATGTTACGTCCACTTTTAAGTATATCTTTCAATTCGACCTTCTAAGTAAATTTAACTGTCTGTCCGTAAGGGTATATGGTAAAAAAGGTGATGCTGCATATAGAAACAAAAAGGGCTATATATTGGGGAGTATCAATAACATATTTTTCTGAAACTAGCTTTTACTAGTTTTCATTCTATGGAGTGACTGATACCTTTTTTGTATTCTAAGGGAAATATGAGTAACTCTCATATTCTTCTTTGTATAACGAACAAAACTTTTCCCAATCGTCTTAAAATTCGTTTTAGCTAAAACCCGAATGTTTTATTTACTTTTCCCATAACATCGCAAAGAACTCCCCGTTTATAAATTGTAGGTCCTTATAAGGAAAGATTTAAAGTACCAGAAGTGAGTGCTAGATGTTTATATCGGTAAAATAAAACTGTTTAAAAATTATGAAACAACATATATAATTTGTTTCGATTGGACTTCAAATGGCGGCCCTTTACAATTAGGACTGTATTTTGGGAAATAGATAAAAAAGTTATTTTCACATTTCTAAAAACACACACAATTAACTACGGCTCAAATAAATGATGTCAACACTTTTTCCAAAAGCACATGCCGAAAATGAGCATGTTTGGTGTAATAGTGGTCCTGGTTACCATACAGACACACGTCTGAAAATCACCCTAAAGTGAAAATATTTAAAAAATTGTTAGTATTGTCATAATATTTTGTATGTTTAAGATTTATATAAAAGAATTATAACACCAAATCTGAAATTACCTCAAGTCACATAATCTCAGATAAATGTGTGTATTATAAAATAATGTAAAGGGTATGTTTTATGCAATACACAAGTACATAATTGTGAATGCCTGCGTCGTGGTGTAAGGTATGACAGTCTTACTTGTTATATATATTATGCGTTTGAACAAATGTTTTTAACGTATATAAAGTATACCTTTTGATTCTGAATCACTTCCTGAAACGATGAACCATGTACGTCTATCTGGCTTGTGATCAAATCACAAGTATTATTTTCGGGCCCAAGGATGAAGCCTATTGAAACTGCCTTAAGATCAAAGAAGTCCTAAATATATATCGAATTTAATGAAATATGGCCAAATATGTCTTAGTTTATTCTAAAATGATTTTCAAAATTTTACGAGGGTTGCTCCATAATTTCCTATAGCTCAGATATTACTCACAAGAAAAAAGTATTGCATAAATACCGTATAATGTTAGTGCCAAAATAATGTACTACATTCTTAAACATAAGTCAGAAAAACAATTTATACGATGAATAATTTCTGCTACCTGCCATATATAAACTTTAATACTTATTGTTCGTATCGAAAACCAATTTCAAACACTAAAAATATCTAATTCGGATAAAACTCATTTCCCCTTTAGTTACTTTTTCGTTACTAGAGGTTTGGTCCATTTTAAGTGCACACCGCACATTATAGGTGACTTTGTTTTTTAGTCATTACCATTGGTTTTTAGCACATTATTAATTTAGAAATTGTATTTTTCAAATCAATTGAAAAAATCAAAAACCACTTATTTCTTTTCTATTCCAAAAATATTAAGACCACTGTGCATAGTTAAAATTATATGCGAAAAAAAGAATCATGAAATTTAAAATTTTACAATTTCTAAAATTTATATTTAAACTCTTGAATTTGAATAATTTTCCTATTTTTGTACAGAAAGATTTAAAAATAGATGAGACGATATAATTCCACATGTGTTGGTGCTTGTCAATCAATGTACAAAAAAATTCGTATTTTAACATAAAAATCTTTCATTCAACCCTTTGTCAATGTTGGTCAATGTACAAAAAAAGGACCAAGCCTTCAATTTTAGCATGCAAAATAAATCCCTTTTTTAAATTCGCTAAAAGAAGAAACACGACAAAAAAAGGCACCCATAAAATATATTTATCGTAATAGCCAAGTGACACACTTATGAATTTGTGTCACATAAAAATAAAACATGTTTAAAACATGTAAAAGATTATGGTTCAAATAATCGATTATTAATAGGAAACATGCAAAAGTTTACTTTAACATAAAAATTATGGCAAAACATGATAAATACTTATTTATAATGGATATTTGGGGGTGACTTAAAGCTTTAAGGGTTAAGAGCTTTAAATTTTGTTATATAACTTTTTATTTATTATACCCTCCACCACCATAAGTGGAGAAGAGAGTATGATATACCACTTTGACTTCTGCTTAGCTAGAAATCCTCTAAGAATCCATAATGTATATATATTCTTGCACCAAATCAATATCTTAGTGGTTTTAGCAATAGCAATATTCTCACGCCTAGAATAATTGCCTGAATTCGTTGAAATTGAAGCTGAGTATTTGTTATTATCTTTTTTAAAACCAGCTATATCAGGTCATCAACAAAAAAGTTATACAACCTCAAAATTACGAAAAAAAAATTTCTAAAATTATCAGCAAAACATTAATGCGTTTAAAGGAAAATTTAACGTAATATACAGTTATATATTCTTCACCATTGTGCAAAAAATTATCAAAATCGAAACAATAGAAAAAGAGTTATAAGCGGATATATGCGAAATTTTGATATACCCCAAAATCTGTATGTAATATGGGTCGCAATTATTAAGATAATTTACTGAAATTTGCCATATACCTTTATTTTAATACAATAATAAACTCAAAGAAAGAAGATTGTCCTGTAGAACTTATATGAAATAGCTCCCATATAACGCCCCTTAATATGGTTTATATCTTAAAAAACTCTTTAACTAGAATAAATTCTTTAAAATTTGGTCCAATTAAATTATTTGAATGCCTTAAATATATATTTTTAATTCTATTAATATTGGTCCATATTTTTATATAGCTCTCATATTTGGCCCTTTCCCGGAAAACCGTTTTGAGTTTATTTAACTGGTAAATAAATATCAATTCAATTGAAATTCAACACGACAATCTTTCTAACCATTTTTTATATAAATTATTTATTTGAACATTCTCAGTCCATTTATTGCTATAGCTCTCATATAAGGCTTTTGTTGGATCTTATTAAACTAGCTAATAATGACCAATTGTGTTGAGATTCGGTTCAACTATCTTTTAAATGTCCTGAATATATGTTATTAATCTGACCAATATCTGTACATATTTTGCTAGAGCTCCCATATAACGTTCTTCCCTGAAAACAGTTTTGAACTTATAAAACTATTATATCAAAAAACATTTATAAACCGTTCGACAATCATAGGCTAAATTTCGATATTACTCCTTTATAATCGCACTTACTGGAAGAAAATATTAACCAAATCCATCCATCCAAATAGATAATTTTCTTCAATATACTGCTGGAAGGTATTTAAGAATCGGCATAGCCGAATAGAAATTTAAATAATTGTATTTACTTTTAAATTTAAAAATATATATTGACCTTAAACTTTTTCCTTTTTTTATCAATAATTGATAATTTTCCTCCTAATTCTATTAATGTTTCATTTTTTCTATTTATAGTTATTTTCAAAAACTCAATTTTTATCTGAATTAAATTTGAATTCCTATTGGTGTCGTGTTATATAATGAACATTTCATATTCTAACTAAAATCAAAATAATCTTTTGAAATAATTGATAAGTTCTTTTTTTTTTGTGCTGTCTTGTCATTGTTACCTTGGGTGTACTTGAAAACGAATCCAAGATTGTGATTGCTGAAACTCATCTCCTGCTGTCTGGTCGAGAAAATAAAAGAAAATGGCAAATTAGAAGATAAAACCTACAATTCTTTGAATAAATTCATTTTATTTTTCTTCTTAACAAAGTATACTTTGCATACACGAGGGTAACATCAAAAGTTTTGTAGTCTCTAACACACACGTATTTCACACATCTAATTAAATGTCAATGTCATTTAGCTAGAAAAATTAAATTAAATATAATTTTGCACACGTTTGTAATTGTGGAAAGCGTTCAGTTAAATCAGTAAAATATTTTAATTTTATAAAATTTATTCATTTTATTTATATTTTTAATTTAAATTTTAATATTTTTATTAAAAAATAAATTGATTTGTTTTATAAAAAATATTTAAATCGGAATTGTTCACAGCAGTATTACAATTAGTGCGACTTTAGTCTCAAAATTCGGTCTTTTCAATTGCTTGTGATTTTTTGTGTACTTTTCAAATTTCCCTATTTGTCTTCTTTTTTATAGTTTACATTTTCGGCATAAAAACTTTACGAAATTTCATTAATTTGGCTTAAAAAGGACATATTAATAAATTTTATATAATTTACTAGTTCTAATCCTTTTGCGCTTTGCTGAACAAACATAAACTCGAAAGACTTTTCACAAATCACAATGCAATGTAAATTTTGCCAAATACCCCTGGCCCTGTCCGTTCTAAAATTTTATTTAATATTTGCATTACATGGAAGCTACATCTTCCCTTGATCTTAAACGTCCTACATTTTGTTCAGTAAAGATGTTTAGAACCAAAAAAAAAAAAAGAAATATTTTCTCGAGATAGCGATTAGGACAATTTGAGGATTCTAGCTTTTATAGTTCTTTAGAT
The DNA here is from genome assembly GCA_004302925.2 of Cochliomyia hominivorax. NCBI lineage: Eukaryota > Metazoa > Arthropoda > Insecta > Diptera > Calliphoridae > Cochliomyia > Cochliomyia hominivorax. Next base: position 52,037,567 of record PYHX02000413.1, read on the forward strand.
ATTTGAGAATCATTATTTGCGTTTTACGGGGGCATCTCTCCCCCTGGTCCTATCAGGCCCACATTTGGCAGGTTAAAAAGTTTCTTGAAGAACTGATTAAAAAGAAGATACTGAAAATTCTCGCTGTTATATGAAGGATACCTCTCCCCATGGTCTTATAGATTTTTTTATTTTATTTGTCGGATATGTGGAATCAGTGTGTGGAAATTTCAGCAATTGTTGGTTAATATAAAAGATTGTTTCAACATTAAACGGAAAAAACTGCAAATTTATAATTTAAAACTATTAAAAAGTTTAAATTTTCCGTTAATCAAACCTACGGCGACCTACGAAGTGTATTAATATCTGTCGCCAAAATTGATGTTCCGAATTTTTGCTTTCATATCCAGGACTTTTTGAGTAGTTTATAATTTACACTCTTGTGGGTTTTATTTAGAAATACGCTTGTATTGTAAATTACAAAGAAAAGAAGCAAGCAGATGTAATGGTAATGTTTCCAGGAAAATTATATTTCTGTAATCACAATCGCAGTATATATTTCTAATTTCATGAATATCATCTCATTGTAGATTATATCTGCTAAAGAAAAATTTCAAAAACATCACTTCACTGTCCACCAGAGCTCCCAGACGATTTTTTCAGTAAAATATTCTACTACTTGACTATAAACTTCATATTAAGCCTACTACCTGAGTCAAGTTTCAAGATAATAGAAGACAAACATGTTTTGTTTCAATAGTTAAAATGGAGTTCTTCTGTAGATTTTAATTCTCTTTTACACAAGTATCTTTAAATATAGATCTAATGAGCAAAAGTGCTCAAAATACTGTTTTCCAGACTCGAGACATTAAACTACAAAATCTGCAGACTTCATGCGTAGCACTATAAATGAATGCTGCTTTCTCATCAACTTGAGCAGATCAAGCATTCAGTGATTGTAATTATTTTCTGCTTCATATACACAAGACAAATTGTAGTAAAGTAACACCTCGAAAAAATATTTGATATAAGGTACATAAGTGTATCGTTTCGCGTTATAATGTCAAGAAAGCATTATCCGACCCCATAAAGAAAGTGTTTTTTATTTCATGTTAAAATCTGAGTACATCTTTCCATTCATCTGTTTTTTTAAGAAACTCGATCACATTAATTATACAAATTCAATAACATATGTCACGATTGTTTATTATTACCAAAAGTAGTTTGATATTTAAAACTAACAAAATAGATCCAATAAAAAAGTGAGCTTTAAACTGATATTTGAGACATTATTGAAATTCAGACAAAAACTCTTGTCAATTTTTGAAAAGCTAGTTGCCAGATTAAAATTAAATTAAGTTATATATTATCGGCAGAAAAAGTATATAATCAGAAATATAACAAATTTACAGACTTCCAATATATGCATATATGAAATTTCACATTATCAGGTCTTTCACCCAATACGTTCGGAATAGTTGTTGATAGAATTAACGTGAAATTTCATACATATTTACAAGTGATTGAGATATTACAGTTTCGGCAAAGCTGAAAATTGCGTTCTTACTTTTTTTGCAACAGAAAAAATCCGATTAATTGTTATTGCCCAAAAATCAACGTTTTAAAAAAGGATTAAAATTAAAAATTTCAAATATTTTCATTATCAAGAGGTGGAACCGAGAACTCTTCTATCTCTTGATAGAACGAAATTTTTCTCATTAGAATATCACTTGTTAACGACAAACGATGTTCTCTTATATCAATTTATCTTGTTGTTATCTTTAAAATTTTTGGTTTCCTCAACTTGATTCATTTCACTTTTTTATAGTTCAATATGTCCTTCATTAAACTACGTAGAGATGAAATTAAAAAAGTACTACTTTTGATTCAATCCTCTTAAAATATGTTAGTGAATATTACAGTAAACTTTTAAGTAGAAGTTTTGGGGCTTTTTATGATGCAGAAAACAAATCAGCCGATTAATCGGCCAATTATGGATCAACAAATGATTTAGATAATCTTCCAAAGTGTCTCTTTAATTCGAATATAATTTCACATTTTAATAGTAGAAATGTATATGAGTTAAAGTTTTAATATTTGTAAGTATAATAAAAGCGAATCTTTGAATAAGACACCTCAGACAATTTATATAATAAATCCGATTTGAATGAATTTTGCAACAAAGAATTCGTATAAATATTATGAGTATCTCTTTTAGAGGCAACAAAGAATTATGTTTCAAAATAAAATAAGTCCGTTTAAAAACCAATGGTCTATATAATTTCAAAAATATAAAACCAAATAATTGGAAACGTTTAAGATATTATTTTCACATGATTACAAAGAAGTTCATAATATTTCAATTAAACTTGTAATTCCGTCAGTTAGTTAGTAACATCCTTTCAACAGATTCTCCAAAATGTAATCATTGTTTAACCAACATAAAACAATAAATTCATTAGTTTTATATATTTTATGGAATCATAATAAAATAATTCATATATCATAACTTTACCTTTTCAACAGTTTACTGTGAGGTGCAGTAAATCATTTTTATTATTTCTTTGTCTGAGTTTGTAGTACGTGCGTATACTTAATATAATTTATTAATGTAACTCATACGCCTACTAGCTCTTGATTTATAGTTTTGAAAACGAAAATAAGTATAAAGTTATATTATTAATAAACCATATCATGGGGTAAGAGTAAACATCGTTATAGAATTTATGTTCCTAAATATCGAAAAATATGAAGCGATTTCTTTATTCTTTTATATTCAAAATAATGGAAAATATCAGAGAATCAAAAGAGCTGCATTTATACAAGACATTTTAAATACACGACTTTTCGAAATGTGCTCACTTTAAATTAATGATTTTATTTCCCTTATAGACCTCGTATTTCGTTAGCAATAATTATGAGAATACACAGTGTAAACGAAAAAAATAAAAATAAAATGTAAATTTCAATTTCAAAGTGATACTTTTTCACCTTTAGCGAAATAAAAGAAAAAATCCAAAGAAAAAAGAATCACTGACTTCATTAATATGCTAATTATACAACTTAGTAGTCGTTCATCTATTTTTCTTTTCTTAATGTTTTTTTCTGTCCCAAATTAAAAAAATTCTTTTGAAAAAAAAAAATTATAAAAAATAAGGGTCGTAATGTTTAAATGTATTTGTGTGCGTATAGAAATATTAAGGCCTCTTGTCATAGTTAATTCAATATAATTAACATAAAATTCTATGTTTTTTAAAATGGAACAACGTTTTATTCTCTTTCCTGTATTTAAAGGTAAGACAAAAAATGCTTTATTCGGCTATGCTGAATCTTCAATACCCTCCACCACAGATGCGTGTGAAGTACATACGTTATGTTTCGAACATACACACATACACTCACAGTCTTACACAATATATTAAAGTTTTAATATAATACGGAACACTTAATGAGTCATAAAATTAGTTACTTTGTTGGTTATAACTTTTTTTATACTGAACAAAATTTCATAATTTTAGTAATGAAGTACGAAGAGCTTAATATTATGGCACTTTGAAAATTTTCCGAAATTGTTTGCTCGAACTTAAAGGTTGTCTTATACTGAACTGCTTTTGCCTTTTCAACACTATTACAAAAACTCAGGCTAAACTTCATTCAGCTTTGTCAGTTATTTTGAATGTGAGCGTGCCAACAACATACAGAAAAACGGACAGACAGACAAATGGACGGACAGACGGATATAGATTTGATGCCAGAATATATATATATACACTATGAAATTTTAGATGATTTCTTCTTAGCATTACACACGGAATGACAAAGTTAATATACTCGTTTCACCACTTTTGTTGGTGGAGGGTACAAAAATAAATATTTACTTTTGTGAAAATTTGTCTCCTACTTAACAGTATTATATATGAAAATGTTTTGTTTTATTATAAGTTTTACTTTTTTTAAAGTATTATTAAGATTCAGATAATTAAGAAAATAGTTAAAAGTGCAATAACAGTAGAAATTCAAATAAATCGGATTTAAATATAAATTGAAGATTTAAAGTTTCAATCAAAATTTGAGATTGAAAAATAAGTTAAAAGAATAACAATAATATTATATTACTTCAGTCATCCGAACAGACAGACGGACATCTTAAAATGAACTTTCTAGTGATTGTGAGTCGAACGTTTAACTTAAATGTGAGTGAAACCCTAACCACTTTTGTTGGTGTAGGGTATAAATATCGTAAATTATTTTAACTTTTTAAAAAACGAGTGAAAATATGTCCCTCAAGCACGATCATGCAATACTCTACAGCACATTACATTTTATGGACGGTAGAAGAAATCATGGCTTTTATGAATTTAGAACCTCATTTCGGTAGGATATTTGTATGAAAGCAACCTGAAATACTGAACCAAATATGTCCTATTTCGACAGGCTTCGTCCTTGGCCTTAATCCTTGATGAAATAATATTTAATATGTAATAATATGTACCAAAATTCATCATATAATTAAAAATGTAGAGTGGTTTATATTTGTTGTTATAATATGAGAGCTAGAGGAAAATATGGATGGACCATCGTAAAATTAATTAATTTTTCCGATTCTTATCACAATACCAATGTATGTGTAAGATTTAAGCCCTTAAAGTGACATTTTAAGGGTGGTTGCATAGGACCTATTGTAAAAATCTCTTTATATTAAGGAAGTTTTATGACACTAAAACCGCATTCCGGGGGAAACATTAATATGGGGGCTTGATGAAATAATGTCATCACCAATTTCAACAGGCATCTATATATCTCTAAAATTACGATCTGCATTTGGTTCGAAACTTTTTACAGTCAGTCAGACGTACGGACAACGTTAAATCGATTCGGAAAATGATTCTGTGATGATCGGTATACTTGAAAACTTTGGCAATATTTTTTTCTGCAAATTAATTTGATTTTTAAAAAATCAAACCAAAGAACACTTTTTTGCATAAGTCGAACCAAGAAATTAATTTTGAGAGAAATTAAATGTTTACCCTACACCACCTTAAGTTGTTGGGTTATGCGTTAGTACTAATGTTTGCAGCATACAGAAAAATAATGTTACGTCCACTTTGAAGTATATCTATCAACTCGACCTTCTAAGTAAATTTAACTGTCTGTCCGTAAGGGTATGTGGTAAAAATGGTGATGCTGCACATAGAAATAAAAATGGCTGTATATTGGGGAGTACCAATAACATATTTTTTTCTGAATCTAACTTTAACTATTCATTCATTTTTATTCTAAGGAGAACAGATAGGAGTAACATAACAAACAAAATAAAATATTTAAAAAATATTTTTCTTTGTATAACGAACAAAACTTTTCCTAATCGTCTTAAAATTCATTTGTAGCTAAAAACCCGAATGTTTTATTTACTTTTCCCATAAAATTACAAAAAACCCATTTGAAGTACTAGAAGCTTATGTCGGATTTAAAAACTATCCAAGGAAAAATAAAGCTGTTTTAAAATCTTGAACAACATATATAATTTGTTTCGACTGGGCTTAAAATGGAGGCCCTTTATACGAAAAACAGTTAGAACTGCATTTTGGGAAATAGACAAAAATTTATTTTCGCATTACTGAAAACACCATCAATCTTCGATTATGCGGGGTGACTGTCACAACACTTTTTTTGTTAGAGACCGACCCACAATACTCTCCACATAAAAGTTTGTTAACACTTTATTTTAATTAACTACGTTTCAAATAAATGCAGTCAACGCTCATTCCAAAACGACATGCCAAAATTGAGCATGTTCGTTTTAATAAAAGCCCTGGTTACCATTAAGACACACGTCCGAAAATCACCCTAAAGTGAAAATATTTCAAAAACTTGTTAGTATTGTCATAATATTTTGTATGTTTAAGATTTATGCAAAAGAATTATAACTCCACTTCGAAAATCTGCTCAAATCACATAATCTCAGATGAATTTGTGTATTAAAAAGTAATGAAAAAGGTATGAAACCTTACCTTACTGTTATAACCTTAAATTCCATAGAAAATGATCACCATGATCACCCACTGTTCATTCCTCTTTGTTATGATTAATTATTCGAAGCACACGTTTCTAATTTTTGTCTACAATCATCCATATTCCTCCTCAAAGTGTAAAATTTTATACAACCTTATTATCTAGAAAATAGCACAATTCAGTCTTGCTGACTCTGCTGATTCCATCTTAAGTGATAAATTTTGTAATTTAATCCATTTCATCAGCTGAAATATCAGTGCAATAAGTTAAATAAACAATTAAGATTTTTTCGGCAGCACCAAATCTTCAGTAACCTCCACCTCATGTGTGTTGCAGCAATCATATAATGTCACATATTTATACCTTGATATATCCACAAACATACACACATATCAATAAACATAGCGAACAATCTTATGTTTTGAGGTCATAACATGTGTTTTATTTAAGACTATAAATTTTTCTTTTTGATCCGATTTTGATAAATTTAAGTACAGTTATGAATATATAGATGAAATCCGCATGATTTTAACTCATAGATTTCAATCTATATGATTTTTGTAATGAATTGATTTTGCTGGTGAGGCAAGAGTATATATACTTTATGGAGTCTAAGTTAACATACGGAATGACCCCCTTCAATACTAGTGGAAATAAGGGGTATAAACATTTTTGAACTGAAGTATAAAAAATGAAGTATAAAACAAATCATTCAAGGGTGTTTCTTAATTTCAGCCACAACAATCTAACATCCTTTAAACTCCTCTGTTAACCGTTTGTTTTAATCCATATTCAGTATTTCTCGGATTTACCAAAAATTGTCAATGTATTATCAACACATAATACCCATCGCATTAATACCAGTAATTTAAAAATATAAAAACACACACACATACATATATACACATATATTAAATTGCATAAATTGTTATTCTCATTTAACTGACTTTACAATTCTCAGCTCTTCCTCTTCCAACCATTCAATTCTAATAATTTCCCCCAGATTACTGTCAGACCTTTTATTGTTATACGATTCTCGTTGTTGTTGGTTGGTTTTTACTGTTTTTGTCTTTCCTTTAGTTATTTTTCATTTTGTCATTTTTTACATGTTTTCCTTCGTAAAACTAATTAAATACGGATAATTACGTTTTTCTCATTTTTACCGTAAAAAATTTGTTCTATGATTTTATTCACTTTTTAGTTGTTATTGTTTTAGTCTTAGATTTTATATTATTTACTTTTTTATTTGCTGTAGAGAAGTTTTATAGAAAATAAAGATGGTTTTTTTGTATCGCACAAATATTTTACATTTATGTACGTGTGTATGTGCGTGTATATAAGGGAGCAGATACAACATTATATTATTAATGCCGAGTGAATGGACAAGTCGTGATAGCATTCTAAAGGTATTATTGTTTTTTCAAGGCTTTTATTTCCATTTTATTCCTTTTCTCTTCTTTTTTGCTTGCTGTTCACCTTTTTTGTTTTGATATTCAAACGTAAAAGTAAGAAAAAATTTATACATTTATTATATAAATCCTTATAAATCTAATAAAAATAAAAAGGTTGACAATTTAAGTATTTGTCAACTAACTGCGCTTGAAGCAAAAAACGAAAAGATTTTGTGAAAACAACAAAATTAAAAAGTTGCAATTGTTAAATAAACTTTTTTCTATTATGGCGAAAGGAATTTACAGTGGGAAAGATTTGAACAGTTTTTGGTAATTTTCAGGATTTCAGATTCCACCGTTTAATATCAGATATTTTTTGGTTTCTAAAAAGTCAAAACTTATACCACTCAAATTGTATCTATGGCAGGAATCAAGATATAATTGACCAAAGTGACACACTACTTACTAATAATGATGCACAAACAAAAAGATGGGGAGAACATTATGAGGAAATCAGTAATGTTATCATTGATCATATTAGCCCTACAGAAGATATGTTAAGAATATCATGCAATTTTCCTGATAAGTGAAAAAAGGAGGTAATAAAGAAGTTGGGAAGCAACAAATGAGCAGGCGTAGATGGAATACCAGCAGAAATTCTAAAGGTAGATATCCAAACCTCAGCTAAACTTCTCACATCACCTTATACTTAGAAGACATGCATCATTTTAATTTTAACAAAAAGTGGCAACCTTAAAAATTGCTATAACTGGAGAGGAATTACTCTGCTTACAACCACATATAAAATTTTGACAATTATTATAAAAGCAAAAATTCAAAGTAAAATTGAGAAAAATCTATGAGATAAACAGGTAGTTTTTCGGCCAAACAGCAGTTACATTGTCTACTCTCAAACAAGATATCCAGCATTCTGGCAAAATAAGAACACTTTGAAAAGTTCGCGCGCAATGTCGAGCTTGAGATAAATATCAAGAAGACCAGAGCAATGGGAATCAACAACTCAAGCACAGATAACAATGCTGCAGGCAACCAGTCGATACGTAGACAGCTTTTGTATTAGGACAGTATAATGACTGCAAATGGTGGTGAAGAAGCAGAAGTGAAGCAGAAGTGTGACCATCTCATACTGAAGACATCAATATGAAGATGGTCACAAATATACATATGTAATATCAACATTGTTAAAGGGATGTTGAACCTAGTTAGTATTGAACACCATCAAGTAAAAATTACAGGTTTTCATCAAGAAGTAACTCGGAATTATATGCAGATTAATCTGACCAAATAACATCAATAATATAGATCTCAGGAAGATTATAAACGAGGACACCATAACAACACAAAAAAAAACGTAGAAAATGGAGATGGATCGTCTATAGTAACACAAAATATCCAGAATGGTGCTTAAGCGGAATTTTTAGGTTTCAATAAGCAGTGAGGGACAAGAAACACCTGTAGACGTTCTATACTCTTATATCAAGAAAAATGCAATTTTACATGGAACTCAGAAAAGAACTGTTGTGAACTGTGTAAGAGGAAAAATGCTTTGTGGAAGCCATATGCTTCCAATAGGGGTATGAAAAAAAGAATCGCCCATATAAAGTAAATAAACAGATTGCGATTGATGGATTTTATGCATTTTTATGCGAATTCCTGTATAAAAAAACTTCTTCCTTATTGCTATATTAAATTTTGGGCCATTTTAGTCAACAGGAGCATTCATTGAAGCATCTATAATATTCACTAAACATAATCGTTAGAGATGAATCTGTTGTAAAACGCTTGATTCCATTATAATAGAAATAGAAGCTCCCTTGCTTCTATTTCTCTCATTTCTAAAAAACGGCAGTTTTGACTTAATAGCAAAAGAATGTTATAGAATAATATCTAACATTGCATTAAAATTTTCCCAAAGAATCCATTATAATTCTCTTAAAAAATTAAATTGTATTCTGTCCCACTATTAAATATAACAAAACAGTTTAAAAACAAAGTTAAAAAAATTGAAGAAAACATTCCTTATGTGCCACCATGGAAGGGTTTGTTTTTTCCTTTGGTCTCTTAAATATACGAACAAAAAAACAACTTTACAAAATTATATTAAATTATTTTAAAAGGTGCAGAATTTTGGGTTTAATCTACGGTTGTTGAAAAGTTGTTTTCTTCTTTTTTTACAAATATTTGAAGATTTAGAAATCTTTATTAAGTTGTGGTTGATGTAAAGATAACTTTTGTAATTAATTAAGGTATTTTAAGTTGCCATTTTTTTCTAGGAAAAAATCAATGTTTATTTTAAGATTAAAATACATTCAAAAATTTAACTCAATAAACCTTTTATCTGTTAAGACCAGAAATTAAATAATTACTAGATAAATTGTTTTTAAAGTCATCATTAAAAAAACGAAAGAAAGTGCAGTGAGAACGACTTACAATTTGCAAAAGAGATATTTATGAATTTTGGTATACAGGACAATAACCTTCTCAGACAAAGTTTATTAGCATAATATTTTCATTATATATAGTAATAGTGCAGAATCGAGACGGGCCGCATAATTGTGATGTGGCCGTGACTGAAAGGTTGTGAAACTTGCGAACAACATTTGTTTTCGCCTTGTCTGTCTCAAAATGCACAATAAATTGTTAGAAAATTGTTTCCGAGAAATCCTTTTTCTGATATTTGTAAATTTTGCGAACCTTTTATCATTATCCTTCGAATTTATGAGATTGGACAGTCAATAATTTATTCAATCCAGCATTCAGGATGAAGTCGTTTAGATAATCTGCTTGTGTTCATTTATCAACGTGCTGATTTCACACAGCTGGGAATATTCTGTCTGCTGGCGCTACAGATGCTTTGATGTTTCTGCTGAAATTCTTTTGGTGAAGTTAAAATTCGATTTAGTTGAATATAATATGAAGCCTCTTCAGTTTGCTTTCTCTAGAGTCATATTTGTAACGATAAAATCGTTTAAGGATTATGGGTAAATGGTCCGATCCCAGAAATACTTATATCTGTCAGTGTGCTGTTCATCAGGTTCTTGTGTAAGTACCTATAATCAGCGTGGGTGCATTATTCAATGACATCGAGGTGATGGCCTGCTCAACAGCTGGCAACAGGAAGATGAACACATTATAGATCTTGAAGACAACATTTCCTAATCTGCGATACAGCTATGCAAATTAGATTTTTTAATCCAATCTGCATTTACGATATTGTTCTAACTCATGTATCGGGTTACCTCAGGTACTAGTTGCTGGATTTCAGAACGTTTCATCGAATTTTAATAAATTGTATTGTATTAAATATTATTAAGCTTCAAATTCTATTCTGGAAAGGGTTCTTATATGGGAGCAATGTATGTCAAATAATGCTCACAAGACCATTTTATTTAGGTTTGGAATGATATTAAAATTAATACCAAATTAACATATAATAAGGCAGATCCAGTAAGTTTAAATTTGTGTATCAAAGTAAAAAGAGTGAACTAATGTTCTCTCTAAAAAGGAATCATAACGTTTAAACATTCTTTCATCAAATCAAAATTTGAGACGATTTAGATATATCCGACAGTCTGAGCGTCTGCCTATTCGTCTGTAGGTCCGAGTATCTGTATATTGTTGGCTCGCTCAAATCTGAAATAATTGACAGAGCCGAATGAAATTTGGTTTGGGTATTGGTAATAGTCGTGAGAAGTTTCGGTTTAGTATATTAAAAGATATTGATTAATATATGATACAACTTTTAAATTCAACAAAAATCTTTCATAAAATTCTAAATCATAAATCGACAAATAAGACCAAAATTTCGCATTAGCATTTAGCTATGTATTCATTTTTACCATTCCAAAATAATCAAGATCGGTTAAGTACAAAAAAATTATAGCAAAAACTTAAACTAAACTTATGACTAATTAAAGTTCTGTGTTATATTTAAGAAAAACTTTTATATATTTTATATATTGTACAAGCCTGTGAGTGTATGTGTGAGTGTGAATGCAGAAAACATAATATTATTACTTCACACACATTTGTGGTGGAGGGTAGTGAAGATTCGGCATAGCCGATTATAGCATTCTTACTTGTTTTTTATTAATAATCAATTTTAATATATTTCAAATTTTATGCTAAAACACTTTCTATTTAAAAGTCATAAAGAAAATGTGTATGTATATAAAACCCAGTAGCTATTGATTTTCCTTTCTGTTTTTTCTCACTCTTTTTTATTTTCAACTTAAATAGAAAACACCTTTTCGAAATCATGCAACAAAAATGTATCTGCAAACGAAGTACAAATATTGGTTAAACGAACTATCTATCTATTGATTTATCTGTCAATCCATCTGGTGTAAACAGGATTAAGTGCAAATAAAGTTTCAATATTATAAGATTGACTGACATGTTTTCTATGGTAAAGAAATGAAATTAAAAATTCATTCAGGTAAGAAAATTAATTTTAAATTAAATGGTCAGTTATTTAAATTAAATTTTAGTTAGAGCTCGAAATAAGAGTTTTTGGAATAAATGAAACATGAAGAAAAGAATGAAAATGAAAGTAATTTCATATATCATTGATTTAGGCCAAGCGAGAATTAACTCAAAAAATGAATTGTTTGACGTATGGACGTATTTTAAATTTTATACCCTTCATCAATAGTAGTGGAAATAAGGATGTGTTAACTTTTTCATTACATTTATAACACCAAGAAAAAAAGCATGTAAGACTCCATAAAATAATAATAACAAAATCTGAGTTGATTTAACTACGTCCGCCTGTTCGTTGTTCTGTCTATTGGAAATATTCTCACAAGAATTTAATTGTATCATGTAGTCATAAAATCGGATCGGATCAATGGAAAAAATCTGTGTGTCTTATTTATTTATTTTGAAACAATAATAAACTTGAACAAACAAGATTGTGCTGGGGTCATTATTTGACCATACTTCCATATAGGGCCCTTTCCTGGAATATACATCAATTCATTAAATTTGGCAGAATCCATTTTCTAACTGCTTTTCATATATGTTATAAATTTGACCGATCTCGCTACGTATTTTGCTATTACTTACATATACATATAAGGCCCATTCCCGGAAAACAGTTTTGAACATATAAAACCAGTAAATATAGACTAATTCTATTCAGCTCAAGTACTTTTCTAACTATCTGGAATATATGTGATTAATTTGATCAATATCGCACCATATTTTGTTATAGCACCCATATTAGGCCCCTTCCTAAAAAATAGTTTTAAGCTTAATAAAACTCTTAAATATTGAATTTCCATCTTTTAATATATTATTAATTGGCCAATTTTGGTCCATATTTTGCTATAGTTCTCCTATAAAACCCCTTTCCGAAAATTCTGTATAGTATATGATTTGTTCATTTCCAATAATTTGCCATATAACAAAATACATTATTTAATGTTTACTGCAGATACTAAGACGAAGCTTGCAAATTTTAAGTTATGATGAACTTGTAGCAAATGAACGATATATTTTTAATTATTTTATTCATGTTATGTGAAATTATATTTATTCTGTTCGTATTTACAGAATAAAAGTTCCACTCCTATTGGTCGGATATTTATTTTATTTTCATAAACATTTTGTTTTCAATTTTTTTCCAGTTACAGGATATTTTTAAAATATTTCCAGATGTATTTTTTACCAATATATATGAAAAGTAACATAATGTACCCTGTTGCTAAAATCTTTAGTTGTTTGCCTTTGGCTTTAAAATCTTGTAATGTTTTTTTAAAACACACTATATTTCCTAAGCTTCTTTATATTTATTCTTTAAATACTTAAATATCTCTAAGTAAGTCTTTGTACTTTATACCATATTGAATCAATATCGTGATTAAGTAGAAAAAATCTGCCATTATCGCTGTTTTAAAGACACTTCGATTATATAGATCTAGATATCAAAATACATCTGCCATAACAATCTTTTGAATTTTTATATTCTTTAAAAGTTTTTGAAAGATGTACATTCCAAATTTTCTTTGAAAAATGTCGGGACAAAGTAAAAGCTTGTATTTTTCCAAATCACTTGCAAACCACTATTTTAGTACAGAGGAAAATTTTTGGATTTCAAAGCAACGTATTTGGAGGAAAAATCACAGAAAATATTTTTTTCAAACTTTTCGTCCACCCAAAGTCTCTAGTCTGTTAGTCCTCATAAAAGTCTAAAGCTCAAGGTCAGTGCAATATTTTTATAGAGATCACATGAATTATGACCATGTTAATTTTATGTTATAATTTTTCACACGGATGCAGTTTATTGAAATTGTTGATGATAAGTCACATAGTACTGTTTCATACAAAAGTCTCCCAAAGACCTCATACAAGGAATATTATATTAAACCCACAAAAGACCTAAATATAATGCTGCTAGGGAAATTATAGTTGGCCAAAGCGGGCTATGACATACTCACCATTTGTTGGATTATGGACCGATCATTACAAAATTTTATTTGAACTAAATATAAATACAATATAAACATATATTTGAGATTTATTCACATCCAGGTTATTTTAAACATTTATAAGCTTAAAACCCCCTTTCGGTGGAGCATTTTCATGGAGGTTTATTAAAAGAATCATAGATCATATGATTGGGCACGGTTTAAGGTTTAAATAATGAAAACTGACAAATTTCATCAGGATATATATAAAACGGTCATCGTTAAATTGTTTCGGAAAATGTTTATGGGTCAAACCGAATACGTACAATTCTTAGAAGCAATAATTTTCCCTGTTGCAAACATTTACACAAACGGAAACAGATTTGGAAAAGTTATCGAGGATCGATCAATAATGAATATAGTAGTCCTACACGAGATCAATACCTCACATAGCTTTAAAATGAATAAATTTCACGTTCACAAAATATTATAATTTTCATAGCTCTTATTAGATGGTTCCAAGAAAAAATATTTTAAAACGAATATTTTATCATTAAGCAGAATTGTACAAGAGTCGCTTTGTGAATTTTCGCAGCCACCATTTTTAATTAACAATTGTTATGTTGAATTTTAAATAGTTCCTAAGAATTATTCCATTTTATATACCGTTTTCGAAATTTATAACAAGATTTCAAAAGAAGCATTTAGGAAGCTCTAAATTAAGAATTAAATTGTTTAACATTTTCTCCGAATACTAAGATAAAATCGAATTTATTAATTTGGATTTATTTGTATCCACATTTTGTTCTTCATAATGGAAGACATTTTATGTCCCACACTACCGTTTGTGGTTAGAGTAATATGCGTTTGTGCTGATGTTTGTAACCTTCATAACAACCATTTTTTAGTATACTGTTAAACTCAGAATTACTTTCTGAGTCGATTTAACGATGTCCATCTGTCACTCTCTCTTTCCGGTTGGCTGTCCATGAAAACGTTGTGAACACAATTTTTGAGTTTTCTTAATGATTTCGTATATATAATTTTTGTTTTTGGTCCAGTGACGATGCTTATATTAACTCGTCCAATATTTTAGATCGATCTTCCCTGAATGGGGTTTTGAGGTCATAAACGTCGCAGATATAAAGCGATTTTAATATTCTAAATCTATGTACAAAATTATTATATCATAGGTCCCATACTAGCCCCATATCACTTTAAAAAACATAAATTAAAATTAAGATAAACATGATCCAATAATCGATGTTTGTAATTATATGAGTTAGTCCAACATTTCTTCTAGATCCGGTAATAACATCCCAAAATAAAACCAAACTCATACATTTCATATAAATGTTAGTATAACTGTATTTAAACAAAAATCAGAAAAGCAAATTATACGAGGGTCGTTTCTAAATTGTTCGTAGCCAACAATGTAATGTAGGGTATTACATAATTGGGCTTGACAGGCTATAACAATTTTGCTTGTTTCACATTGAAGTTTATCTTCTGATTTTTTTAATAAAAACAAATTTTAACAACATACATCTTTAAGTTATTTAAACAACAAATAATTTTTAAATAATTTTCATCTTATTTATGGTTTAAACTTTTATTAAATGTCCTTAAAATTCCTTGATATGAGAACACATTCTGTTTATCAAATAATGTTCTTTTTTTCTATCATAAATGTCACGTTAAAAGAATAAAAAACACAGTCACCTTGGTAATGACAGTAATTCATCACATTGTCAAATTCTGGATAATACGACTTATATATACACGAATGTATTTTTTGCAAAAAAAAAATTATTCACACATTGATGGTTGGAAAAGTAGACGTGAGTGAGCAATTCAAGTCTATAGAAAAGATAAAACATGTCTTGGATTTTTATAAAAATACAGAGGAAAAAGAACAGGATACTCTACAGAGCAAACCAAAATGACAACAACAATAGATTTAACGGAAAAAAGGAGGCAATAATCGCACATACATATAAACACATGGATACAGACACGTTTATATGAAGTTTTATTAGTATTGAGTATTTTTACTATGTATGTATACACTGTTATCCTTTATATAAGCCTCCTTTTATAGATTTATGTCGACATGGTTATTCCTCAACTCATGGTTTTATGTGTCAATAAAGCATAAGAAAATTTCCATAAAAAGGATTCCCTTTAGGGGTATAAAATACGCTTAGTTTGTCCTTTTTATAGCCACATTTTTTGGTTTTTCTTGCCTTTTTTCGTTGACAATGAAAATATTATCATGAATCAATAAATATCAGGCAAAATATAAATATTTTGCCATTTTTATATATACCGATATATTTACATATAGTAAATTATTTAACCTTTTATATTTGCCCAAAAATTTCTTATTAAGTACGAATTTGAATTTTAATAGAAAAATGTGAAATTTCTGATTGTAAAAACTCATTGTTTATTAATGACCGTATTTGGATCATTAAATATTCAAATCGTTAATTTTATGTATATATAAAGTCATTTCAAGTGTTAAGAAATGAGATGAGTCGATCTCCGTTTAAAGCCTACCACATTTTTGGATAATATCTCCCAATATCTCTATACAAGCCTTTGCTAAGGTCATTTGGAGGAATTGCCTCTTTTGATACAGGCGCTAGTTCATCATAGTGACAGTGTGTTAAGTCACGCCAAAATAAACTGAACATATGATGAAGTCTTATGAAGGAAACAGCTTCCTTGTATAAATTTCTTTATTTTTAGAGTCCATTGTAACAAATAAATAGCATTTATTGTCCCAGCTGCACAATGCTTGTCATACCAAGAAATTTTTGGGAAATTTCGACTGCTTTTGAACTCCAATTTTTCTTCAAAATTCCCTCGAACACCAGTGAGAATGTTGAAGAAGCATAGCTTTCGTTATCCATTACGTAGCAAAAATATTTGTTTAGAAAACATGACTTTCAGCAGCTTTCTTTTTGGAACTTTGTATGATTTTCATACCTTCTTTCTCCCGATGCTGTTTAATAATATTGGAAACAGTTTGACAGCAGATCTTTGAATGCTTAGTCAACTTTTTGTAGGACCAAGTTGGGTTTCGTTGAAAATATTCAATAATTTTAGTACTGACTCTTTTCTGGTCAATCGTTTTAATCGAATAACCAATGTATTCATTTGTTACTCGCTTATACGTGGGTTAAAGGTTTTTATGAAAAACGTGTATTGAGAGTTTTCTACGTCATTCTAACTGCTTTTTGTTCTGTATCATCGTAGCAGAATTCATGAAGTCGATTAAGAGGGAAAAAGCTTATAGCTATGATTTTTATATCCCTTAACTGAGTAATATTTTATTAATTTTCCCTATAAATCCCATTTTCTAATGTAGGCTCAAACTGTTTCAAATTGTCTTTAATATACAAAACTAGTCTCAACCAGTTATATTCAAATTTGACCCCATTATGTTTCTAAATATCTTTAATATAAAACTAGTTTTATGAATATCGGTTCGCATTTTATAATATCCTTCATATTCCACCACGATATGGGGTTTTTAGTTGATTAAACTCTTAAGCGTTAAAAAAAAAAAATAATTGCCTCACATCAAAATGGACATAATAGGACTCCCTCCAAAAAATATTCCTAAGATCATAAAACGCATTACTTAAAACACTAATATAGTTGGTGAGTCAATTAAAATTGATCATATTCGTTCCAATATTGTTGATAGCTAACGAGATTTAATGCTTATAAAAATTATAGATATTTTTTTTTCAAAGTTGGCACAAATAATTTTTTTATGTAGACCAGACAAATTAATTTTGGTATGAAATAACAAAGTTAGTGTTTTTTATAATATAACTAATATTACAAATACAAAATTCTAAATTGATCAAAAAAAATCTTAAAAAATTACTAACTTCTTTATTAAAAGCTATGAGCAATTTTTTTATAAAAATAAACTCTTCACACAATCACAAACGCTGCCACCAATCGCCTTGTATTAAAAGAAAATTTCTTCAAACTAACAAATGTTTTTATACCAAACCATTGAACTTTTTTAATTGAACTCAAAACAAGTTTGATGGTTCAACGATTTAGTATAAATATATTAAATTATAGTAAAAATATATTATTAGCTTAAGCGTAGTTGTAAGCGCTTAAGTATTAAACTTGCGGTTGAAAGAAAACTCGTTTTCATGTTATATACAAATTGCAACAATGTGCACATTTTTAATAAACACAACATCAAACAACGACGTCAAACATATTCTACAAGCATGTTCGAAATTATCATAAACATGTTATACATAAATAGTTGCAACATTTGAAAGTTTAATGAACAAGCGTACACCGCTTACTTCTATGTTATTCCACATTCAAGCAAAAACATATCAGTTTAGTACAAAAGTGTTTGAAAGGATAACAAGTTTGTCATTTGTTGGAAGATCGTTGATCGAAGTGTTGACTGAGCAAAGAATTTTATAATTTATATATATTTATACAAATTAATAATGGTAAAAACTTTTTAAAATCATTTATTATTAGTGGCATATAATTTAAATTTTAATTTAAAATTATCCATAATGAAAGGAAGGAATATTGTTACTAATTTAATTTTATTAAGTTTCACGCAATTTACTCCGACAATTTGGACAATTCGATTTCTAGATTAATCCTTCAGCATTTTGGGATCATTTTGAAAAACGATTTCCTAGTCAACAAATAAAAAGGAAGTGAAAACTGTCATATGAGTAAAGGGCAACTATTACCGAATTATATAAAATGCTAAATCGTATTGCATATACGACTTCAAAACATATAGACTTTGCCATTTTAATTTATTTTTAGTTTAGACCTGCGCTTTTGCAATGCAAAAAATATAGTGTATAGTAACATTACCTTACGAACAAAAGTCGCAGTAGCTTTAATTTAAAAAATAGAAACTTTGTGAATAGCAAATTATCAACTGATACTGTTTCCCGTTTGATAAGAAATATGCTCTAATAGTAATTAACACTAAGTTTTTTCCTTTGACTTAACCCTATTTAGATTTCCATTTTGTATTACGTACAAGTGCCATAGATAAAAGTTTATGACTCCTTAGATCTAAAATTTAACCTTTTCATGAAGTTTTATATCGGAATTTCAAATTACCAAAAGTGACAATTTTAAAAAGCAGTTAAACAGGTCGCAACTTTCAACTAAAGTCTGGTTACAAGAACGTTTATATCATTTCTTTTGCCGAACACTTTAATCCTTCTCTTTTAATAAGAAATAAATTAATACAATTTATAAAAAAATATTATATTATTTAAAATACTAAAAATATTTCGCTTTAGATGCATAAAGTTCTTTACTCAAATTAGGGTACTTTTACAAAAATAATATTAAAATACATATACAGTACAATTAATGTTAGATTTTTGAATATTATATTAACCATTCTTGAAATTATATAAAAAAAATTAAATGTATTTAAAATTTTTCATATAAACACTTCCTTCGTACTAACACTTCATTTAAAAGTTAACCATCAAATGAGATAATATTCTGAATTCTAAATGCTTTTATATCAAACTATTGAAATAATTTCTTGAACTTAAAACATGTTTGATGACACTACAAAAGCATGGTTCAACGGTTTAGTATAAATACATTGACATATTTAATATTGTTTTATTTGATAACTTATAGTCGCTTTGAAAGCACAAGAAGTCTGGAGTAATTTTATCTACAATATCAAACACCATCGTCATACATATTCCACATGATTATTTGAAGTTCTCGTGAACATGTTATACTTGATTCATTCTAACATCAATAAATTAAATGCACAAGCGCTTCTTAACGTTATGGAAAAGACGTCATCCAAACAAATAAAGTGGTTTTACAATACGCTCGCTTATTTATACTAAATCATTGAACTTAGCTCCAGCAATATCATCAAACATGTTTTAAGTTTAATAGTTTGGTATAAAATAAATTGAAAATTAGAGTATTTTTTATTCAATTAATGACTGTTGAACGAAGTATTAGTATTTGATATAATTCGAAAAACTGATATTATGTAACACTTCAAAATTAATAGAATATATTTTAAATATTATTTTTATAAATTATATACAGTCCAAAGCACAGGTTTATGTGCACTAATTTGATTAAACAAGTTTTATGAATTTTAGGTAGTTACGTTTTAGGTTCCATGTATACATATTAATTCAATAATATAAAAGCATTTGGTACTTTAAATAATTATTTATTTTTTGGAAGACTATTAAAATTTTAGAAAAAACTATTTAAACTATTTAAAACTATATCAAATTCCCGGTGCTCTTCGCCTCCACTTTTATTTTTATTAAAAAATGTACAATAATTATGTTTGAAAATAAATTTTTTTATAGCAACAAAAAATCTCTATATAATTAAGTATTGTAAAATTAAATTTTTTAATTCATTCATTTAATTCAAGCGGCGTAAGTCTTTGTTAAATGTGTGTCTTCTGATAATAATTCAAATAAGTATTTTTAACACGGGAACAATATATTGAAACAAATTCTAAAATTATTCATACCTGCATAAATATGTAGCGTATTACATATAGTCGTTCTAAACCAATTCTTAATTGTTTTCGCTTCGTACTGTAAATGAGGATGAAAAAATTAACATACTTATGAATGAAAAACCATATGTCAGATCGGGCAATTAAAAGAGGTTTAAGTATTATGAGTTCTTGAAATCAACACAGATGATCTCATAGGACCTGTACCGAAGACAAATGAATCATTTGAAGAAAGCAGTCTTAAAAATTTTCAGAATATAGTAATTTAAAGTATAAATCTTTCTGATTTTCAATAATATTTGTTTCGATCGATTAAAAATGGCCTTACAAAAATACTAAGGAGTAAGATCGAAAAATTTTTAACTCACGTTTTTATTAAATTTTTTAGCCCAAGTATTTTTTACCAAAGTTACCTTTTGTATAAAATATCAGTTATAATGTTTAATATCAAACATATGAATTAAATAAATTGTTAATGTGATTTAAACAAGTGACCAGAAAAAAAGTGCATACCAAAAAAATTATTAAATATTTTTCACATATTAGGACTTGATCCTACAAAAAGTGAACCAAATATTCAAAAGTTTTCTATGGAATTGTTCCAAAATTATTAAACAGTAATGGGTCAACTTGTCCGTTGATAGAAAACCTGGCTCAAAGGATGATCCAGATGATATTACTTAAGCCAAAAAAGGAAAGCTTTTTCAAAAGCGTGCCGAACGCATCCGGTAGTACTCAAACTATTTAGTACTAACAGTCAAAGTGTTCCTGACAGGAAGGCTGCTAAAGAGGTCCAAAATAGAACACGGGAATTAAAGTCATATTGTCTAATAAATATTCTTGCTGAATAATTTTTGGACGATTTTCTGCAATCTCATGGTCATAAATTTTATAATTCTGATGTTCGAGGGATTTTGACAAAAAATTTAGTTTTAGAAGCCAATCATTTATTTCAGATGACTCTATTAACACCCAAATTTTCATCAATAAATGTTTACATAGAAAGACATCCTGTCAGTATGGTGGTACATAAATAGTAATGTGATGTTTGTATCAAGAGATGCAAATCGTCTGAACTCCCCGGAGCAAGGCCAGTAGAGGTATATTAGGCTCTTTTAAATAGAGAATTGAAGAGAATAAAAACGGTATCAGAAAGTGTGATAAATTTTAGTCAGAATACAAATTAAACTGAAAATTTAATGTTTTCCGCTTTTATACACCTATATCTATGTTAAGAATTTTTACATCTTACTCCTTATTGGCACAAAATATGAAATGTAGGATGTATTGATGAAAAATGAAAAAGCGGTTTCAATAAAATCTGCCATTAGACTCTATTCAATAAAATAATCTTAAAATAGCAAAAATAGCACATTTCTCTTCATAACTAATTATCAGTCATTTATTGTTACTATTTGTGTCACTTTTGTAACATTTTCTTAAAATCAAATAATTTTTAATTTTATTCCAATTCATTCACTTACACTTGAATCCACATTTTAACCCATTTTTATAACAAAAAGCTACAATCGCTACAATTTCCTTTGGTTCGACAAAAATTAGCGTTATTGTTATTTAAATTTGTAGAGGTTAATTACTCTTGTTTCTGGTTAATATAATTACGAAAACCTTTTACAATAATATTATTTATTCAACACAAGTGCATATTGAACCATTGTCCTATAATTCTATAAAAATATCCTTTTTACTTAATTTTTTCCATTTTAACTAAAGTTATTTTAGCAATACCATTTTGTTAAATTGCCCCTAAATTAGTCTATAATAAAAAGTAACCACTTTTGTCCTTTTCTTCCTCTGTACTGAATAAAGTTGGTTATTCATTAAAATAAAATTTAATGGAGTATTGTTCAGTTTCATGAACAATAATGGACAGAAAAAAATTTCAACTTTTTTCCATCCGATCTTTTTTTCTGGTAATTTTCCCCTTTTTGGGAAAAACTATTGTTTATTGTTTGAAATGTAAGTAGAATTTTAAATTTTTACTCTGTTAATTGAAGTTATGAACCCAAAAAGCTTTTTGATAAATAAAAGTTTAATTTACAAAAAAAAGCAAACTCTCGAAACACGTATTCGAAGGAAGTTTATGAAGTTACGGAAGGTAAAATGCTTACAGGATCATAAAGTAATAATTTGTTAAATTTTTTCTCTGGAAAAATGTTAAATTTACAAAAAGTCAATATTTAAGACCAAAAAAAATTATATAAACTAAAAATTTTAATTTAAAGCTCGTTTTTTGCTAAAACTAAACTAACAATTTTTATTTACTTTATATAACAAAAATATTTATTCTTGTTATTTATTCTTAAATTGTTACAAACAATTTCATTTGAAATTGGCTAATGAAAGTTACATTCTTTTTTTGTTAAGTCCCTTTTTTACCCTAAACTAAGTTCTACACAAAAGGCAATTAAAAAGTCAGAGGTAAAAAATACATTTTAAAAATACAAACTATAAGTTTTCAGTACAATCACAAAGACAACAAATGTACACTTTTAATTCCACTTTTTGTTGTTTCTTTGGATCAACCTATATTCAAGTGCATCGAGTAGAAATGTGTGTATGCGTTGGGGTACGGTTTGTTACAAGAGTGTACATTGTTAATTTCCTTTTGTTATTTTAATCCTTTTTAAGGTTTCTTTCTCATATTTACACTCTATCAACGCACACATATACACAAACACACACTTTTATAACTTTAAATACAAACATGATAGGTTATACATGTTCATGCAAGTACTTGGTTGCAAACCTAAATGAAGTTCGAAATTTATCATTAGGGTAGTTCATCGGTGAGAGTGAATGGGCATGATTGGCAATTGTTTTTCCTCCACATTGTAATGAAGCTAATTTATAGTATTACATAATAGTGAATTTATGTCATACATCTGGACGCATAATAGAGTGATACTGAACTGTTTTGCTTTCCTCTTTGTACTGGAACAATAATCTAAATTTATTAAAAAAAATTTCGCGTCACGATATAACTCTTCACAAAGTAACTTTCCAGTTGAACAACTAAGAATTTATGGTTGATTAAGCCCGAGTATTAGTACCCTACACCACATTGCTGGTTATAAATGACAGCTTCCAAAAATCACTTAACGATCCTCGGAAAATTCTTTTAAGAATGCATTATATTAATATGCTGCTAATTATTATTTATTCTAATTTGACCAATTTTTATTTCAGTACAAACATACATGTGAGATTAAAGCCCTTTTAAGTAATATTTGGAAGAGGGTTGAATGCGAACTGCAAGTAATAACTTTCCGATCCACGTATAATTTGGCGCATGTACGAAAATTATTGTCGGTCAACTATGCCGAATCCATAATATCCTCCATATACAAATATGTGTGAAGTATGAACAGAAATAAAATAGACACATACACCCTAATGCACATAATATACACACTAATAACAACAAACTGTTGTATATATAAAGCGAAATTTCATATGTGTTGGTAGTCATATAATTTGACATAAACTATTATACCTTACAACACCATAGATAGTTGAGACCATGGTACCATACAATAAGTCATGCGGTTGAATCAGAATCACTTTCTGAATCGAGCGGTATACTTTAAGATCATTTTATATAAACAGCTTTATCGAATCAGATTTTTGTATGATGTAAAGATATATATGTTTTAGGGTATCTTAGCTAATTTCAACTTAAAGTTACTCCACTTGTGATGGTTATAGGTATGTATCAGAATATAATGGTGGAAACCATAAATATATAAGAATTTTTATACACTACACTTAGGGATTTTAGGCTTTTTAAGTATACCATTCGCCTCTATTTATTAATGCCCCTCCATCCGTCCGCATGGCAGTCTGTCCGTACATTTAAATGCTTCGCACACTATACAGATCGTTGTTTCTATGATATCTTAATAAAATTTGGTACGTTTTATTATACTTCATGTTGTTCCATACAAATGTCTTCCCGGAATGTTATTTCAAGTTTACAAAACTCGCAAAATTTAGAATATAAATATATATAAGAATTTTCAAGAAGATCTGTCCAAAAAAGTATAAGTCATATATTTCCTATTTTTAAGATTTATACAAGCAGAAATTTCAGGGGATCGTTTCATAAGCTCATGCAGGCCCTCTTATAATCCCCACTTCCGAACATCACACCATATTGCATAATTATTAAATAAGTATATTTAATACTAGCACAATTCAGAAAATTAGATTTTAGGAGAATCGTTCTATAATTTTTCATGTCTTCGCAATGGTGTATAATAATAATATATAATCTTATCCGATTTACATTTTGTTAACATATGTGAGTTGCGCACTGATTCTTAATGTTATCACTTGAAAAATTCTCAGAACACATAGGTACATGGACTATATGAAGAGAGTTGAGATAATAGGTAGTTAAGGCAAAGCGCTACATATATGTTTGAGTGTTTTTCTATTGTTTTCTATATTTCTACAATATATAGTATATCTGTGTATTATAAAGTTTTAAATATAAAAATATTTATACCAGAATATTTTGATATCATATCCACCAGTAATTTAAAACTTCCCTTCCCTTAAGTCCACTTTATGTTTGCTCATCACATTACAATCTGTAAAATAAGTAAATAAATTTATCTAGAGTTTTTAACCCTTCGTCGAGCGGAAGATATTTACAACGTCAATAGGCGACAACATTTGTAAATGTACCTCTATATATTTTTCTTCACTGATTCTTTTCTCTAAAGAAATAATAACCAACCCAAAGATGGAGTTGATGTCATGGACAAAATTTTAAATGAATACAGAGTAAAACACAACAATGGCCACTTGCTTGTTCTTCAACATAATTGATGTAGCTGCTTTATCATATATAATTTACCTGTAACACTATTCCTCATTTAAAACTAAGGACTTAACGAAGAACAATAGAGTGGCCCAACCTCTATCACTTTATGAAAAAGTCACTTGTAAATTCAACAAGTGACTTTTTCATAGGAAAGTTATCGCCTTTTTATGAAATTTTGGTATATTTACTGTAACAAAATATTTAGAGATGTCAGGAAATTTCATGTATGTGCTGTTTGTAGGCATTTTGAACATAAAAAAGTTACACCTGTAACCATCCGGCTCGACAAAGGGTAAAAAATAGTTTTATTCTTTCGATTCTTCTGCATGTGTATACATGTATGTATATGCTTTTTTTTGCAATATCCGAGGAATATGTTTTGGTATTTTAAAATCCGATTAGTTACCAAACCAAATGACTTTATTTTTACGTTTCCCTTTTATTTCTCTTTACAAATGTCCATCTTCATAGAAAGGAGAGAGAAGTGAAAAAATGTTTTTGTAATTTGAACATAAACCTATTTCTTTTTTATAATATTTTGTAAGAAGCTTTATTGTTCACCTGCATCCTTAAATTATTTTTTAATATATTTTTCATAACATGAATTTTTTCTTAGTTTTACATAAATATTTCTTTTACGAGTAAAATGATAACGAACATGGGAATATTTTAAAATTTCTCTGGAATAAATGAAAAGTTTTATATTTTGAGATATTTCCAAGAAAATTACAAAAGTTGCAAATATTTTGAGAGCACTTGCCAGTTAGAAAGTTGAGTTTGACAGGAATCAAATTCCAAGAGTAGAGTTTCTTGCAAAAGATTTTTTAAAGAAAAAATTGTTTTAAAAAGAGCTTTCACTTTTTAAGTTTAGATTCTTTACTGAGAAATTAGCTACTACGATTTTGTTTAGTGTAAATAATTTCTTTCGCGATCAAATGTTACCATCATTTCATTCTAACGAAAATTTGTCTGTAAGTTTGATATTTTAAAACCGTAATATAATTTAAGAGAGAACAAAGTTACATATCGTATCCTTGAAAGCAACTGACAAAATCAGAAGAAAGAGCTTCTGTAAAATTTATAGTAAAACTACTGGATTTTAACAGAATTTATCCACAAGGTATAGCCTACTTTGATTTATTTTCTGGCAAAATCAATAAAATCGAAATCGGGAAAGATTGTAGGGTAACAGGATGAAACATTTTTAACATTACAAAATCGATGTGCACAAAGCTTGCAAAAGTTCGAAAAGAGTACCCCATATAGAACCCTTCCCGAGAACATGGTTTTGAGTTCATAAAACTTTTAAATATTATGAAATTCGGTATACATCTTATTCCTAGTTCCTTAATGCAAAATATGTCAATTATTTGAGGTACAGTCGATCCATATTTGTTTAGAGCTTCTATATAAGGCATCTTGCCCGAAAACGGGTTTGGCCTTGGGTTTATTGTTACATCAAAAAGAAAATTATTTTTAAAATTACCATCTACATGACAAAGTTTTTTGGGATGTATCAACATGTTTCATATTTTAGCCTACAACTTTTTTTGATGGATCCATTTTTTTATAATTTTTTGGAATGTTTTGGTTAGTTTTCAAAATTTTGAGGTTGTTTTACACATCGGTCAATGAATTTTTTGTCAATGTAACGATATAGTTGGATTTAAAAAATATTGCTTAGGACAACAACAAACTATTGACTCAGATTTTGATTTGATGTATGAATTTATATATGTACTTAGACGATTCCTTCTTTGTATTACAAACGGAATGACAAAGTTGGTACTTTCATCATCACTTGTTATGAAAATTGTGTTTTCATAGAAGCGTAGTTTGTAAATAATTAAGGAAGTGGATATAAAAAGCGAAATTATAGTTTGATAGTTATAAAACGTTAAGGAGTATTCCAAATAATACAATAAATAGACCCAATTTGCTCAATTTATCTGAAAATGATTAAGAAGTTTGCTTAATTTAGATGGTCATTCAATCTACACCTACAGCACAAAGGATTGGCAGCAGACCACTTCGATATAACTCAAAATCATGTCAATTCTGACCACTTTCCATTTTATTTAGATGCATCCAAAATATAATGTAAATGTTTTCAAGAACCATAAAAATGGAATAGATTATTACTAATTTTTGCAATACTCTGGCTTAACTGTCCCCAATTATTTAAATTATATTCAAACTCAAGACTTAAGCTTGTCAACGCATCTATTGTTATCATGGTTATTAAATTCTGGTTAGTCAGTATATTTATTTCGATTTATTTTGTAATACGTAGGGTGTGACAAAAATTCCGCACACTTTCATTCTCACTTCGATCTTTTTATACCCTACACCACCATAGGTGGTTGGAGTAATATGCATTTGAGCGGTATAATTATACCGTTCGATTGAGAATCACTTTCTAAGATGATTTGGCGATACATCCTTGGTGCCGGCTGGCGGTCTATGTAAACATTGTTAACAGTTTGTAAGATATGTTAGTGAAAATTGGCATGAGTCGCTATTATGGCACCTGGATGATGTTTATTGAAACTGGTGAAGATGGGTCCATTATTTCTTAATTCATAAAAGTGTCCGATATATAAAACTATTTGAAAATTTTCACAAATATCTCTTAAAACATAATAAAATGATTGACCAAATTATAGAAGAATCGGTGCGTAGACATTGATAGTGTTGTAAGAATTGATCAAATTAAAATAAGAATAATCAAAAATCGATATGCCAGATTTTTTATTATGCTTATTTGAGACTCCTTCAATTAACTTTGCAAGCTACCATTTATAACCAACAATGTGGTGTAGGGTATTAAATAGTTGGGCTTGATCTCGTACTTGTTTACTTCGCCACTTAAATTTTCATAAACTTTATTTCCCTTAAACCCTTAAGGCTTTAATTCAAGCCATATTTCTTATTTTATTTTTATCTTAACATCCCGATGGATTAATATCCTTAAGTTCTGCGTTGTTGTTGCTTCAACAGAAAAAAAGGTCTCAATTAACACAAATTCCATTTAGGCAACATTATGTCTTTATTGAAAATAATTCTTAAAAATTTCAAAACTACTTGAAAACATTATTTTAAAAAAGACAAATAGAAAAAAATTAGGGTCAAAGTCCTTCAAAAAAACACTGCAAAAAGTATTTTAAAAATTTAAATTTTTCTTCATTTAGAAGAAAACAAAAACAAAAAAACACATTATTTACAAACTTGTTTAAAAAGTTTTGTACGAGTGTGTTTTTCTTAATATTCTTAATATGTAAACTCTGGAACAAGGAAGCTTAGCAAGGGTATCCTTTTAAATTTCCTTTAACGCCTCCTTCTTCTTCTTTCTAAACATTTGTAATTGTTAAAATGTTTTTTCTCTATCAATTTTTTCCTCTTTTACTAGGAATGGTAGTGCGTGCATGTTTATGTGTGTGTGTGTGTGTGTATGTATATATGTGTTTGTAAATGTGCGAATGTAAATGTATATGAGCATAGATTTGTTATGCTATGCTGTACGATTAGTACGTGTCATTTAGTTTTTTATTTAAAAGAATAAAATTAGATTCCTTTTTGTCGTCACAGCCAATGAAGTAGGGTTATGATTTTAAAAATCCGTTTTGCTTGAACAACAACTTCTGAATTTCAAATGAGCTTTTACTGCTGAACATTATTTACATATTAAAAGAAAACAAAACGAAGCAAAAACAATTAAAGCTAATAATATAAATTTTCTGAAAAACAACAAGTTTCTTAAAAAAGAATTATTATTTCTGTTTAGAAATATTTATAAGAGTTTTAAATTTAAAATGTTGGATTTTTATTGCCTTTAACATTCTAAAAGGGTGGGGGCATTATGGGTTGGTGTTTGCTTATAATAAATACTTCAAATACTAATGTGTTGATGTTACCCAGGACTGGACCAACTATTGGATCACAATTCAATTTCTTTGGAAATAAGCTCTCCAATTTTGTAGGTTTCACATAATAAGAGCTGAGGCTTTTTAAATTTAATTTTAAGGATTTCGGGCCTCTAACTGATCAAGGGCGTAGTCGTTTCGTAAAGTGAAATGAACTTTTGACTCATTACTCTTCCACATTTCCAAATAAAGACAGACTGGATGAAAGAAATTGTCAATCTGGCAGTTAAAGTGCATACCAAAAGATTTACGGATAAAATTAAAAACGAGATTGTGAGAGAAATAGTGACTTCCCTCGAATTTTAACAATTTATATTCAATGGTGGCTTTCCAGTACATAGAAGGTACTTTTACAAACATATTTACGATTACAATTCGGGATGCTTAAGTCTCCCTAAATGTTCTAATTTCTGGACTTCTCATGGCAAATCTGTGTGGTTATGATATTACCCAACCTACCAATGGGCTCCAATTTCAATTATTACTGAGGTTATTATAGGCACTCAAAGAATGAACGATTTATCGATAGCAAGTCGCAGCTGGACTTAAATCCTCATCGATAATTTAGCTCACTGGTAACGAATACTTAAGTAGATACATATATCAGAATCCAGCAGTTCAGCCAAGCTTTGCAGAACGGAACTCCTGAAAACAAAATGACAGACAGTGGCAGTA
Source organism: Cochliomyia hominivorax (assembly GCA_004302925.2). NCBI lineage: Eukaryota > Metazoa > Arthropoda > Insecta > Diptera > Calliphoridae > Cochliomyia > Cochliomyia hominivorax. The sequence goes on from PYHX02000413.1 coordinate 52,067,380, forward strand.
AAAATGACCAATCGCTCATTCTTTATACTCTTGCTCCAACACCTACAATATTTTAAAATGACCATTTAATCTCTAAAGAAGCACTGAATGAGGTTTAAGATCATGTAGAAGTCAGATTTGACCCGATGTCATTCGCATAAATTTCGAAAGTATCTAGCACTGTAAAAAGATAAATTAACCGGAGGATATGTATGACCCAATAACCAACCTATGTGGATTTTGACAGTAAGAATGTATGCGAACCGCCCCTTGGGAGAAACGGGTGTTATCAGAAAAGTAATGGGCAGTTCTTAGTTAATGCTCTAACTTTTAAAACGAATTTGGCCACCTTGTTTATTATTATCCTAAGCTATTTACTGATTAAAACAAGCTATATCGCTTTATTTGCAAAAAAGTTTTAAACTGATATCTGACATAACCTGACATAAACATTACTGGATTTAAACAAAAAATAATTATAGCATACTGTTGTATATTCTTCATTATGGTACAGAATATCATTAAAAATATGAACAATTTTTAAACCTCCACATCTGGATGCTATATGTGTCGCATTTTCTAAGGTAATTTCCTTAAATTTGCAACATATATTTATTTTTATACAATAATAAATCCAAAGAAACTAGTTTGTACTGGTGTCATTCTTTTACCTCGTTCCCATATACGGTCCCTTCCCAATATATGGGTTATTGCTTTTAAAGCTCTTAAATATAAAACGATTCTATTGAAATTTAACATAATTAATTTCCAAATAATCAATATATGTAATTAATTTTATTAATATCGGTCCATATTTTGCTAAAGCTCCTACGTAAATAGGTTTGAGATTATAAAACTCTTAAATAAGGACAAATTCTACTGAAATTCTGCACACTCAATTTTCTATCTGTCTTCATAATTCCGGTCCATATTTTGCTACGGCTTCCAAATAATGACCCTTCCCGCAAATAGGTTTGAGTTCATAGAACACTTAAAAAAACCAATTCCGTTGAAATTATGTACAATAATGTTTCTAAATGTCTTTAATATAAATTATTATTTTGGCCAAACTCGGTCCAGGACCATATAAGCTTATAAAACTTGCAAATAATGTCAAATTCCTTTAAAATTCTGTTCCATTATTTTTCCAACTGTCTTGAATATATCTTACTAATCTGAGCAATATTGATCCATATTTCACTAAAGCTTTTGTGTTACACCCCTTTCCCGAAAATGATTTTAAATCCGATTCTTTTTCTTAAACTGCCTTTAATATATGAAACTAGTTTGACAATTTCTCCTTCACAATCCCACTACCCCGAATAGTATTTTACGCTTACAATGTCCTTAAATAGGAAACAATTCATTTGAAATTCAGATAACTAGACAATTGTCTTTAATATGCGTATCTTATTTCTAGAAAAATTTTCCTTTTATTGCTCGGTACCAATATTTTAAGGTATTTTCAAGAATATGTTGCTGTATTTTACTATAGTTTTTATAGGGAACTTCTTCTGATGTACGAATAAGTTGTTTTGATAAAATAACTTTAACTCATACATTTTTGCATAATTTTAGTGGTGGAGGGTATTTAAGATTCGGCACAGCCAAAAACAACATTCTAACTTATTTTTTCCCCTTAAAATAAAATGCAAATAGAAAAATTTTCTAAAACAATTTTAATTATAAATAATTTATATCAAATTTCTTTATAAACTTTATAAATTCTTTACAAATTTTAATTACACCGCACTCGCATGAGTTAAATATGAGTTAAAGAATCACAGCTTTTTCTTGAACACTCACACAAACTCAATATACATATATTATAGTATCCATATACATATGAGATATACATATGAGATTAGAACTGTGTATAAATTATATAGAATGTAAGAAGTTCACCTGTAATTGTGTGTATACTTAATTAAACTTGTGTGTAAATATTTCGAAAAGTTTCAAGTTCTTAAAAATACATATTTTTATTTAATATTCAAGGGTATTTCATAAGTCTTATATGGATCATATTCTTGACAGCTCTTTATATAAATGAGATATTATTTATCCATTCGGGGACAAACCCTGAACCCCTTGATCTCAATGGGTGATGAAATAGGTATTGAATTTAAAATTTTTAAATGCCTTATAGTCCTTGATGAGACCTATAAAAATATGTGGCATTTATCTCTGACAGTATTCGCTTTATTTGCATTTGAATTTTTAATTTTCCAAATTCTCCAAGGCCTTGAATAATTTTTTTGTGTGAGATCTCAAAATTGTGAAGATAAATGCCAAAAATTATATTTTGGGTTTTAAGCATATGGAGTTCTCATTAAGTGGATTTCTGGATAACGTCTTAACCAAACAATTATAAGTCCCAACCATTTTCGATGGGTACGGGTAAAACTACCTCATAAAAATTCATATGAAATTTTATAAAAAATTCAGTTGTTTCGATGTTATAGAATTACTGCTTAAAATATTTGGGATTTTATAAAAACGTATTTATTTACATACAATTCAAATCATTAGATATCCCTAAAATAACTCTAAATAATCCAGTATGCCCGAATCCAAACTGAAATTATCTCCTTAATAAAGAATCTTTCATGTTTAATTTACTTCCTTGAAATTCCAACTATAATTTAAGTCATTGGGGCAATTTTTTTAATTAATGGCATTTTTAATCCGGAAAACACAATTTTTCCTTAAAAAACGATTTTCTGCACACCAATACCTATATAATACATGTATCCCATGCTAAACTTTATGTCTACAAAATAATATTTATTGATTGGCACGTTCTAATTAAGATATGAAAGCCACAATTTCAAGATATGCTCTTTGTTGTTGTTCCTTTTAATTTTTAATAGAATGTTTAATTATAACATTTAAATTTCAGCCAACATAATGCGAAGAAAAACAATAAAAATAAATTTAGTTTGATAAAAAGCACAATAACAAAAAATACCAAACACCCTGAAGATAGTTGTCTGAAATCTGTGAGTAAAAATTTTAAAAATTTTCAAATTTTGACAAAAATAAATTCTTTATATTGATAAATATTATTCAAATTAAATATCATACATAAGTTAAATTTACAAAATTTTAGTTGAATTGATTAAAGAATTACGTTAAATCGTTGTAATAAATTAATACACTAAATATTGCATTTGTAATTCTGTTGATCAGCTGATCTTCCATTTGTATTTTCAAAACTTTATGCAAAATATTTCCTTAATTTCAGTCACATTAATTAGAATGTTCTATAAAATATTTTCTTCATTATATATCTGTATTTAGTTTACATTTTCTTTGTCATATTTCATTTAATGTTACAAAGAAAATATAAAAATTATTTGATGAACAAAAATAGTTATATAAGCAAAAATTTTATTCAAATTAACTTCATTTTAGTATAAATTGTATAAATTTGTGTGTTATTTTACAAAGTGTTATTGTAATTTTTACAATATATTTTACGTTAATTTTTTTAACAAAATTTTATTTTATTTAACTTTACATTTGTTTGATTAATTTTTTAGTATATTTGAAGAAAATGCTTCAATTTGAAGAGAATTTCTGTTAATTAAAATAAAAGAAGGTTTTCTTTAACACATTTTTCATTAAAGTTCTACAAAATTTTTTTCGTTAATATTACCTACAATATTTGGTTCAGTGCATTAATATTTTCCTTAAATTAATTATTTACTTACTGATCATCATTCAGCTCTAGTTAATTACTTACCTAAAATGAAAAGAAAAGTAATATATTAATATCTTTAATTAAAATTATAAAATATAATTTTCCATCTATAAAATAAAAATGTAATTCATTTAATTAAATTTATTTTTATGTAATTGTATTTCCATTTATTTTATAATAATTTAGCAAAAAATAATAATTTTCAATATTCCCCCAAACATGGGCTTTTGCATAAAAACTTTTTCCCACACAATTAAATATTTAACGTTTTAAATCAATCCATATTTCATACAAATTTTATCTTATAAAACTAGAAATGTATGTTATATTTCTTTGTACATACAAACATACAGTTTGTCAAATATGTCTTTGGAATCATAAATATATACCTTCATTTATGAATTTCAATGAAGAATTCTTAATAAACCAGATTTCTGAACATTTTCTTTTTACTACTACAAGATGCAAAAATTTCCAAAAAGTAATAGATGAAATATGGATCGATACTCTTAAATTTTGCACATCTATTTTTGCTTTATGAAATGTAATGAACCTAACCTCGCATAAATTAGCAAATCATTTTAGAAACTTCGTTAAAATCGTTTTATATTAAGGACTTTTAAGACTTCAAAACCTCATTTCGGGAGAACATTTTTATGAGAGGTAACCAAAATACTGGACCGCACATGGCTAGTTTCAATAGGCTTCGTCCTTGGTCAAAATAATATCATGTACAAAATTTTATCGAGATATATCGAAAATTGCCACCTGTAGAGTGTTCACAACGTTTACATGGACAGCTAGCCAGCCAGGCAGACAGACAGTCGGACGGACACCGTTAAATCGACTCAGAAAATGATTCTGAGGCGAACGGTATACTGAAATGTGGGTGTAACACCACCTATAATGAAGTTTAAAGTTTATAATAACGTACTACACACTTAAGATTAAATTAGAAAATCAACTTATTCGAGGGTCGTTCATTAGTTTTTTGTAACTACCATTTTTAAACAAACATTTCTTCTGAATGTGTAAAGAAAAATTGATAATAAAAATAATGACAAAGATATATTTGACAAACTGTATGTATGTTTGCATGTTGAATGTATAATTAAAGTACATAAATACTAAGAAAATAAATGAAAGGGTAAATTTATACGTTTGGGGGAAATACAATTATCTATAAAGTTACATATGTATTTACATGAATAAATATTTACACATACATGTGTTTAACTTGTAAAAAGTTTTCAAAATTTAAATAAACGTAAATTTATTGCTTCAATGTTACAACATTTTTACTGCAATTAATTTTTGAATATAAAGTTTTTAATTTAATATTTGTAAAGGAAGTAAAGAGGAAAATATGTATAAATTTCATTTTAATTAGAGATAATGATATTTGAAATTTATTTTATTGACATAAAAGAATTTTCAAGTGATATGTATTAATGTGTAACCATCGGCTATAATAAATTTAATACTCTACTAAAAAATATATACACACAATGAAACAAGTAAGAAATTATAGTCGGTCAAGCCCGGCGAATTTATAACTAACATCACATTGTTGGTTTAAAAACGAAGCCAGGAAAAATAAATTAACCACCCTCGTATAAAGGTACCTATACCCTACGTAAGTTTAAGTTTAAGGTTGGGTTATTATGTATTGTTACTGATGTTTAAGTATACCTTTGAGTATACCATTCGACTCAGAATCACTTTCTTAGTCGATGTAATGATGTCCGTCTATATGTTTGTTTGTCTGAATGTCCGGCTGGTGTCTCAGAATCACTTTCTGAGTCGATTTTTTGATATCCGTTCGCCAGTCAGGCTAGCTGTCCATGTAAACGCTATGAACACCGATCGCAATTTTTTGATATCTCGATGAAATTTACTACATGTTATTATTTTTAACCCAAGAACAAATTTCATTGAAATTAGTTGTGTTCCCTTCAGAATACCACTTTGAAAGCATAAATCTAACTTTTATAAATATCACATAAATGTTATTGTTACAATAATATACTGCAAGCTTCAGATTAAATCAGATGTCATCATAAATCAGGAATCCCCATTACGGGAGGTAAAATAAAGAATCCATGACAAACTTAACATGGACAGCCATTTAACCAGCCGGCCAGACGGATGGATTGTCGGACATCGTTCAATCGACGCAGTACGTTATCCTAAGCCGAACGGTATACTATACATTTTTCGCACAAATTGTGACGGAGCCTACACTACCACATATGGTGTTAGTGTAGGGTGATCTAGGGTGTAAAAACGGGTAAGATTCATAGTGTGTCCAAATCGACTTTTTTGGAAATTCCCGTTAAGATTTCTTTTTAAAACAAAATGCTTTATGAGAGAATAAATGTTGCCAACTTTTTATAAAAAATCTTCCAAAGAAATATATAATTTTGAAAATACCAAATTCAGATAAATATAACTTATATCAATTTATATATAGTTATCATACCGTTACTTTTTAAAATTTTATAAGGAACCTGGTACATTTTTAAACAAAAAAAAATAGGACCAGCAATAAGTCCGCTATCTCAAAAAAACAATAACAAATAAATTAATAAATAAATAACAAAAAGCACCAATTATGTTGTGTGTGTGTATGTATGAATTTATGTATGTATGTATATATGTATGTATGTATGTATGTATGTATGTATGTATGTATGTATGTATGTATGTATGTATGTATGTACTTTATTTTCTTTATATTCTTTTCTTTTCAAATCAACATATAGAAGTTATCAAATTTGGAGGCTCACTAACTACGCCCCAAAAAATGTAGTGGCTTTTATTCATTCAAATGAACTCAAAACACTCTATGCAGTACTGGATTATATTAAAATTTCATTAAGAAATCTTGTAATTTGAAAATTAGTTTAAATATATTTATATCTGTGAGTTTCATAATTTTTATTGACATCTACCTAAAATATTGAAACAAGTATGACAAATTTCAACAGACTTCAACTTTGGGCAAAAAAAAAATAATATATACCAAATTTCATCATCACATAATACAAAAATTTCGATATGTGAAGTGTTCACTACATTATGTAGATTACTAGCCTGACAGAGGGACTGAAGGACTTACATCGTTTAATAGACTCCAGAAAATGGTTCTGAGTCGAACCTTTTTTTCTGAACGTTACAAACTTCAGCACAACCACACAACTCCCCAAAATCCACGGTGCTGTAGGTATAGTGAAAAATTGGAAAATATCTCAAGAATGCCCATGATAAATTCACTAAAACTTTAATTGAAACAAATTATCTAATTTATAATGTATCTTTCATGTTGTATCTCTATATCTTTATCTAAAACTTTAATCTATTTCCTAGAATTTCCAATTGTAATTTAAGTCATTAGGGAAACCTTCGTAATGAAAGGCATTTTTAACCCGGAAAACACAATTTTTTCCTTAAAAAAATGATTTTCTTCATACCCATTCCTATATAATACATGTATCCCATGCTAAACTTTATGTCTACAAAATAATATTTATTGATTGGCACGTTCTAATTAAGATATGAAAGCCACATCAAGATATGCTCTTTGTTGTTGTTCCTTTTAATTTTTAATAGAATGTTTAATTATAACATTTAAATTTCAGCCAACATAATGCGGAGAAAAACAATAAAATTAAATTTAGTTTGATAAAAACAACAATAACAAGAAAACACCAAACACCCTGAGGATAGTTTTCAGAACTCGTAACAAGAACATTAAATAGACAAAGTTTTGCTTTTATTTAAAAGTTGATAAAGTGCAAAAATACACTGAGAGAAATAATATTATATTTGAGTTAGAACTATTGAAGTATTACAATAATATTAAGTGAAGTTCATCAATATCTAAAAAAATTTTTTATGACCAGCTTTTACCCGGTGCTCTTTGCTTTCTTTGGTCCTAGATCTCAAAAGAAACTTAACAAACCAAAACGTGGATTAAGAAAAGTAATTGGGACCAAATTTGAAAATTCTTGCTGTAAGAATCTATTATAATCAATTTTTGCTTTGTATGAAGGCTACTTCTCCCCTTGATCCTACCAAATTAAAAATTCCTCTTTGTTATAGTTATTTATATATTCGGTAATCAATATATGCTTTGTATGGGGAATACGCCTCCTATTGGTTCTTAAGTAAGTGATGAAGACAACATTTCAGAACTTTCGTTTTCATACTTGTTTAGGTATTCGATTTGCTTTGTATAGGGGGAGACTCGTTTCCTAGCCTGGAAGGAATTTTTTATAGCCTTAGTTAATTTCAGGTACATTTGGAACATTCTGTGAAAATTTTATCAAATTGACCCAGTCATTTTGGAGTTTCCATGTTACACTCATACGTTAATATATACGCACATCCTAGATAATACAATTTAAATTTATAGTCAAAAGTAAATCAAACTTTATTATTTCTTTCAGTGTTTCAATACAATTTTAAGTTTTTTTATTTGTTTTTACTTGTTGTTGTGTTATTTTTCCTATGAACTTTGCCAAGTTCATAGGACGGAACTGGTAAGAATTTACTCGTATATGTATAACTTTATACGCATGATCTAGTTAGTGTATTGGCGTCTAATTTCCGGTTTAAATTTTTTTAAAGTAAAAACAAAACAAGGATATGAGTTGAAATATGTATATTTTTATAAAAGTGCTCACGTATACAAGTATAAGTTTTTCGTAAAAATTTTGTATAATAAGAAGAAAAAGTTGTTCTTATTCTTCTTCACCATAATAAGGTTAAATATGAGTTGATAATCATATTTGAAGTATTTGCAAAATATATTACATGTTGGTAAAGTTGCTGGAAAATACACTTTAAATGGAAGTGATGATGAGTGATGATTGTATATATTATGCCACTAAGAAATAAAAATGTAGTGCATATGGGATTAGGGTGACTATAGAAGTCGGACAAAAATAGAAAAAACATATTTACAAATTCAAAATTTGCCACACAAATATTGAGAAATCTGATTTTAACGAAACAAAATAGAGAAATTGCAACATAAATTGAAATAACTTGTCAATGTTCTGAAATTAATATGTGTAATATAAAATTTTATTATGTTACCTTTCACTCTAACTTATATCTGAAGACCTCTTGCCATAGATAGGATACTACTTCTTACCATACATAATTTGCTTTAAAGTGTTAAAAACAGAAACAAATTTTCTACACCATAGATAACCTTTCTAATCAATATAGACACATATGCATAACCATGGTTGCGAACCTGAAATATACTCAATCACCTGTATTTATAAAAATGTGCACTAATGTTGGATATTGAATAAGAAGAAATAATTTTGCATTCTATCAGCTCAAATCCAATTCGAAGAAAAAGTTTTCTACGAAAAATACAAAGACACATAATCTATCATTATGAAACTTCTATCAAAAAAGTGTCTTATGTGGACCGATATATGAAAATCTGGTAAAAACTCATTGAATTCTAGCAATGAGTGTAGGATGAAGAATCTTTCCGACATACAGACTGAAATAGCCAAAAGATTCAGAATATATATATATATATATATATGTGGTCCAGATTTTAACGTAATTTAATGGAGTTACCTCTTTATCCTTAAATGTTGTAGTTGAACCAATGTTACTTTTTAAGGAGATGGTTACATTATATATATTTTTACAACCATATCTCAAAATATCGGGATAAGAATGAAATTGATCAAATTTTCCCAAAGGCACAGTAATGTGGTTGTCATATGTGGGAAATGAAAAACTTTTCCATTAAACTCTCTTTTGCTTTATCATTCCATGCGTAATAACGAGATGGATATTAAATCAAAATCTGAGTCAATTTAACTATGTCCGTCTGTTCTCCTGTCTGTTGCAAACATTCTCACGCCTAAACTAATAGTCCGAATTTAATAAAATTCGACCACATTATTTGCAATTGACTTTAAGCATTAATTTGGCTATAACATATAGTTGTATGTTCCTCGTCATCGCGCAAAAAATCATCAAATTCGGATCAACAGAAGAAGAAAATCTGTGATATATATGAGTAGCAATTTAAAGATAGTTAACTGAAGTTTGCCATATACATTTACTTAGATACAATAATAAACTCAAAAAAAAGCAAAATTGTGCACGTTCCTGAAATAATAACTTAATAAACTCTTAAATGTGAACGAATTCTCTTGAAATTTGCCACAATTAATTTTATTATTATCAGTCCATATTTTTATATAACCAATTCCATTGAAAGACAGCACAGTAATTTTTCTTACTTTTGTTATATAAGTTTTTCATTTGGACAATATCCGTCCATATATTGCTATAGCTCCCATATAAGATCCCCTTCTTGAAATTATAGAAATAATAAATTATGACAAATTCATTTGAAATTTTACTCAATTATTTTCCTAACTGTCTTGAATATATGTTATTAAACTGACCAATATCGAACTATATTTTGCTATATCTCCAAATAACACCTCTTACCATAAAACTGGTTTGAGCTTATAAAACTATTATATCAATAAACATTTGAGAACTGTCTTTAATATATGAAACTAGTTTGACATTCAACGGTCATATTTGGATATAACTCCTTTATAATTCCACTTCCCGGAATAAAATATGAACCAAGTCTACAAAAATTCAGAAAAATAGATAAAAATAGATAATTGTCTTTAGTATAGTGGTGGTATTTAAGATTCTGCACAGTCAAATATAGCATGCTTTCCTGTTTTAATTCAATTTTTATGGATTAAATTTTTATAGCATACGTTAGCGAAAAATATAGTCAGATTATAACGATTATAGAGAATGATAATAATGATGAAATGATATTCTTGTATCACATTTAAAACTCAGTTGATTTAACTATATTTGTCCGTTTGTTTGCCGGTCCGTTTATTTCTTCATCTGTCTGTTGTTGGCATGCTCATATCGAAAATAATTATCACAACTCCTTGAAATATGGTCCAAAATTTTAGTTATTGTCCTGAGATATTTCCAATATAAATACGAATCGGCGAAATCTGAATCAACCTCTAAGTTCAAAAGAAGAACAATTATTAATTGAAAATTTAGAACAAAATGTTACCATTCCAAAAATTATGGAAATCAGTTCAGTAGAGGGAAACACTTTTACATATTGCATTTGTTGTGTAAGTATTTTACTATGTTTATACTTCATACACATTTATGGTAAAGTTCACTGAAGATTCGTCATAGCAAATAACTATCTTTTGACATACCTTTTTGTTTATTAATATAAAACTGTCTCAGGTAAAATATTTATTTTTCAAACCGGATATAGAAAAGAATAACTAATGGTGAAGCATCAATGATTGGCATGATTGTCAACATTTCCACAAAGAACAAAGAAAAATAGCTACAATCTAGTAACAGATTATACAAATAAAAGAAACTGTCAATTTTTACTAATCGAATATTTACTTGTATCTAAAATTACAATGTAGATAATTGAAGTGAGTGAATATTTAGCAAAATTGTTTATTTCTTTGTTAAGTTTTAAACTTCTAAACTTTTAGTTGTCCTTAAAACCAAAGTCAACTAATATTTATTAGTTTGAAAGTTTGCCAAAATCTTGCGTGTCTCCAAGCAAATATAATAATTTTAAAATAATAAAATTTGTTTCATTACATATTTGACAGTTTTACAAGTCCATAAAATAATATAAATGAAAATGTAAATGTATGTATAGTGGTCTCACAGTGTATGCACAGTGGTTTTTAAATAGTTCTGTAACTTTGGAATAATTGAATATCTTTTAGAGAAATTATACTCAATTGATTTGGGTCCTGGAGTCGGGAAGTAGATCTCAAATTTAATCACCTCAAGTATGACATTAAAAAAACACAAAATTTTATTCATGTTTAGATTTAAAATATATTTTACAAACATTCAGCCCATATAATTCTCCACAAAAATTTTGCTTTCATGTGTGATATATCTCTTAAAATGTAGGAGTTTTTTTTTCTTTTGAACTTGGTGGACTTCATTCTGGTAAAAACATCCAAAATATCGCCTGGACCATGTATAAAATTCTGCATACTTTATGCGCAAAAATATGTGGATTCATAAAAAAGGTATATTATTTTGAAATAGAAATTTAGAAAAGATGGGATTTTTCTGATTTTTCAAAAAGGTGGTAACATTTTTTACCATTAAAATTTACTGTTTCCTACCGGACTTTACAATTTTTTCCCAATCGGAAAGAATTTCTACTTTAGGAATTTTGTTAATTTTCACATATTTTTCTTCAGATTTTTTGAGGAGAAAAAAACCTCAAAGCCTAAAGTGTCAAAAAGTATCTTTGTTATATACATATTAGATATCTGAACGGATTAAACCTCTTATAATTACAGGGTGAGCAATTTACTGAAAAATGTGAATTTGTCGAACAAGCTTTACCCGGATTGAAATTTTGGATGTTTTGAAATTAAAATTTGGGAAAATTTTTACAGTTCTACATTACAGACAACTTTAGACATATTGTGTACAAATTCTTATTAATATCTTAATTGTTGAAGATTTAATAAATTTCAAATATTAAACATTTTTTACAAGAGTGTATTGTCGGAATAGAGCCCACAATTGTCCGAAAATGGGTTAGAATTTGTTTGTAGTCTAAATATCTCTTAAACTATAAAAGATGTCCCATATGTGCAGAGAATTATATTGGCTAAATATATCTAATGTTTTCAATTTATTATTTATTGTCATACACGAGATGACTTAATTGGGAAATCCCCTTCTTGACCTCGATATTTACAAACAATATGTCCTTTTCCAAATCAATTAAAACACACTTTTAGGAATGTCCACGAGAAATTTCGATAAAAAATATTTAAAAGTTTCAATCTTACAGAATTATTTCCAAAAAAACGTTTTGGGACCACTGTCGATTGTATTATGTATAATACATTATGTTAAAATGTATATAAAACAAATAGCACATGTCTGGAAAATGAAAATAAATAAATGAAAGATAAAAATTCAATGAACCCTGAAATTAATTAAAAAAGCAAATCTTGATAACTCTAGATTAAATAGTAACATAGTGAATATAAGATAAACTTTTAATGCAAAATAAATTCTATTGAAAAGTTTAGAAAAATCTTAAGAATACAAATAAAAGTCATTTAAAGTAAAACTGAAACAAAAAATAATAAATAAAATAAAAAAATCTTAAGAAAATCAAAAAGATAAGTGAATTGAAAAAAACTTTCTTAATTTGATCATAAAACAAAGAATTGTTTTCAAAAAAGAACTTTTATAAATTTCATTTAAAATTTGTATTAACCCGGGGCACATTGCTGCACAAATATTCTTCTCAGTCCTACATCTCGAAAGTAATTTCTCCAAAAACTTATTTCATGCAACGGAGATTTTGTCCAATTTCCCTGCCTCATTCCCTCTGCCCTATTCGTTTTTCAATTAAACTGTTTCATTGGAAAGTGACAAAATTTGGACCAATTATTGATTCGATAATTAAAAATTTGTATACATAAAATTTCTCACTGTTATAGCTAAATAGATATTCAATATCCTTCAAAATTTTTATTTAAAATGTCCTTGAAATTTAAATATTAAATGTTATTTTATTTTTTCAAATAATAAACATAAAACAAGTAAAAATATTGTAGTCGTTCAATATTTTTATTACTATAGCTATTAATGAACGACCCTCGTTAAATTTAATTTTTTAATTTATTCTTAAGTGTGCAGTACATTATTGTGAAACTAACATTTATGAGATATTTATGATTTTTAAAATGAGTTCGTTTTGGGTGGTTAATTTTAGCAATTATTATTACAATACCCAAATACATGTGAGATATATACCCTTGAAATATATATGGTATGATATATGCTTGGGCGCTGTATAGGATCTATGAGAAGAAATGGTCCGAAACTAGCGAATTTTGTTAAAATCGCTTTATATTTAGGAATTCTATCAGCTTAAAACCTCATTCTGGGCCAGTTTCAGCAGGCTCGATATTGAGCCAAAATAGTAACATATTTAAATTTCATCAAGAGATCTCAATAATTGAGACCTGTATAGTGGTCACAACATTTACATAGACAGCCAGCCGGACGGACAAACAGACAGACGGTCATCGCTAAACTGACTTTGGAAATGATACTATGTCTAACGGTTCGCTTTAAAGTGGCTGTAACAAAATATTTCCGTACATTGTGAAAATTAGCAAAAACGCAAAATAACACAACCATCTAAGATGGTATAAAAAGTATTGTCATGTTTTGAAAATATATTCAACCTCAAAATAGGGAATCTTCTACAATTTACAACGGCATAGATTTTTTGTTTCCTGGATAACCGACATAAAAATTTGAAGGATTAAGTCTTCACTGGTTAATAAATCGTAGATTTAAACTTGGCCTTGACAGCAAAGTCATCTTGTGTAATACAATGTTGAAAGCAGTGTGAATATAAGGCAAACAACTATAGTGCACAGCTAGTAAATCTAGTAGAGAACTTATACAAGGGGCCCTATTAAAGATACTAAAAATAATTAACAAAAATATTCATAGAGATCTGAAAATGCCAACGGTAAAATAGGAATATGAAAAAGTGTATCATATGCACTTTTTAAAACTCCTTGACCATCAAAATCCTTCTAGACATATTATTGAAGTACAAGGTTGCTCTAGGTTTTGCAGATCAGTCCTTCCAACCCAATTTTAATAGGACAAATATAAGCATGTAATCCATTAAAATTTTAAGAGTTAAAACGCATGTTACAATTTTGTTGATCTCACTCCTTGATCAAGTATAACTTTTTCATTGCCATTTATTATTTAATTGTTAAATGTAATTTAAATATTTTTTTTTAAATTAATAAATAAATAATTATCTCAGACTTCTAGTACATTAAAAATTAATTCCATTACACACATACATACAAACGTCAATAATACACTTAAGCTTTTTTTGATTAAAAATATAATAATTTAAATAAGTGATTAAATTATAAAACATATTTATTTCATATAATTTATAAAATAATTTATTTTAATATTTATTTAAATAGATTGTTGTGAGTTTAATTAATTTTTTTTCTTTTAGATTTATAAAACATTCACACTTTTGTATAAAAGTACGCAACGGAATCAGTGACATAAATGTATGAATGATTATAGAAAAAAGAATAGGAAAAACTAATGAAACCAAATTAAAAATTTCTAGCAAACATTTGCAATTAACCTAATTTCATTGAATCTATGTATGTATGTATGTATGTATGTATGTATGTATGTATGTATGTATGTATGTATATATGTATGTATGTATGTATATATGTATATTTGTATGTGTGAGGAAGAGAATCCATATGAATGTATTAAAAATGAGATTTAGATGACTGTTAATAACTGAATGAAGATTCATATTTTTATATTGGGTTATATTAAAAGTATCTGCGGTTTTTGTGGCTAAAAGGTAAAGGTAATATAGTAAATACAAGAAGCACTAATGTGATATTACATTGGCCAAAAGTTGGTACAATCATCATTCCCAATCTTTATTGAGAATAAATTCTTTTCGCCATTTTTTTTTTGTATTGAAAATTAATTAAGTACTTTTCGAACTGATTGCAGTTCACTCATTGATATTGGAATTTACAGCTTACAAGAGCACAATAGTTCCAAAGTCTTGTTCTAAATTATTATATTACTTTGGGCCTACTGAATACTTTTAAATAAATTTTTAAATCAATTTCCTTGAGACGTTTTTCAATTGATTTGTATGTGCGTAAATACTTTGCGAATAACGTTAAATTGTTGTAATAAATTAATATATAAAATATTAAGGACTAAGGGAAGGAGTACTCCCCATAAAAAGCAAATATTGATTATAGAATATCTGAAGAACTGTAACAGTAAGAATTTTCAAATTTGATTAAAATGACTCCTCAAAGAACGCTTTTTCTAGACAAAATGTAAAACGGATAGGATCAGAAGAGAAGTAGCCCTCGTACAAAGCAAATATTGATAACCGAATATCTAAAGATCTACTACAGCGAGAATTTGGTCTCAATTATATTTGTTAATACACGCCGAATTGTGAAATTACTTTCTAGATCTAGCACTGAAAATAATTTTTCTACAGTAAAGCGTACCGGGTAAAAGCTAGTTTTAGTTTAGTGTTAGTCTAAGAAGGAATCATATCAGACCCTTCAAAGTATATATATTCTTCCACCAAACCAAAACGTGAGTTGATTTACCTATGTCCGTCTCAATGAAATTTGGCCACATTTTTTGCTATTATCTTTATCAGTTTCCTACTTAAATCAAGCTATATCAGTTTATCGGCAATAAAGTTATAGTCCGATATCTGAAACAACCAACAAAAATTATATTTTCTTCTACAAGATTTTACTGGATTTAAAAATAAATTTAAATTTAATGTACAATTATATGTACTTCATCATTGTACATTAAATCATCAAGATCGAATTGAGTAAAAAATAGTTATCGGCTATAATATCCAAAGTTTTGATACAGCCCAAACTCTGTATCATATATATTTATTTTGATACAATGATAAATCTCAAAAAAGTTAATTGAGATGGGGCAATTATTTGACCTGGCCCCCATATAAGGCTTCTCCAGGAATATGATTTAAGTATATAAAACTCCTAAATATGAACCAACTCTTATGTTATATATGTTTATAAATTCTCAACATTGGTCCATATTTAGCTGTGTCTCTCGAATTAGACTCCTTCCAGGAATATGGTTCATATTCAGGATATGGAATCACTTTTCTAGGTGTCCTGATTATATGTTATTAATTTTAAAAACGAGGTCCCATTTTTTTGTAACTCTTGTATCACGTCCCCTCCCGGAAAACGGTTTTGAACTTATAACACTAATAAATACATTCGAATTCTATTGGAAATCGTCACAATATAGTTCCCACTTATGGTCACTTCCCAGTAAAGAGTTTTAAGCTTATATGACTCCTAAATTTGATTAAATTTTAATTAAATTTGATATAATTATTTGTTTAACTGTTTTTAATATAAGAATTTAGTTTGACAGTCGATCGACAATCGGCCCATATTTGGTTATTACACTTTTATAATATCCTTTCCCGGAAAAGTGTTATAGCCTTAAAGGTTTTTAAATATGGGTCAACTCTATCAAAATTTAGACATTTATCTAAATGTCATTAAAATGTATTTTAATATATGGCTCGGTACCAATTATTGCAGGTACTTTCAAATATATTTCGGAATTGGTGTTTAAGTTAAAAAGGGAGTGAGGGTATTATATAAATAGTCCCACCATCACCTTTCAGTATACCGTACCACTCAGAATGACTTCCTGAGTCTACTTAAACATGTCCGGCAGGCTGTAAAGCTTGTTTTGAATAATGATAGTAGGGGAAGATATTGAAGACTAGGCATAGCCGAATGCAGCATTCTTACTTGTTTTTTTTTTTTTTTTTTTTTTTGATAACGTGCTGAGACAACTTCAAAATTCCGTAAATTGAAAAAATAATAACTGGAATTAAACAGACTTTAACCATAACACACAATTGTATGAACTTCATTATCACCGTTGTTTAATTTCTGCCAACATTTTTCCTCGCAACATATTTTTTTTAGTTTTCCACCAATTTAAATTTGAATAATCTAAATAAGATATTTTTACAAATTAAAACAAAATCAAAACGCACAATTTCTTAACCTCAATAATCTTTTATTCTTCTCACCCTTCACTTAGTTTGAACTTCAAAAGTAATTACTGGTTTTTATGCAAATATAATTCAAAAAAAGCTTAAGGGGTTTTTCCTAATAAACTATTTGCGTATCATATGTTTACAGTACTTCTTTTTTCTATTCGCACAATATCTCGCAATATACATAGATATAGATAAAAGTCATTCATTTATAAGATACAAATACAAAGTGAACAAGTAAAATTCTAAGAAAAGAAGAGAAATAGGTATTCTAAGCTACATTTGTTAAATAAATAGAAGAAAAAACCTAAATAATCGACCTTAAAGCAACAATCACTGACAATTACACCACCACAAAACATTCCATTAGATTTGTGGCAGAGGATACGAATATAAAACAAAGATGATGATAAAATAAAAAGAAATATGAAAAGAAAAAGCTGGAAAAAGTTATTTCATTCATTCATTTACAAGGACATATACCACTTACAGATAAAGATACTCACACACACTTACACATGAAAACATATACTATATACAATGTCTGGTACATACTACTCAATTTGAATGAGCGAATGAATAAGTCTTTACATTTTGTATTTAAATAAATAAAGACACAGAAGGAAAGCAAACATGAAATAAATTCATTTGAATGTGTAAAAAGAAACTAAAGAATGAATTCAACTGACAAACATATGAATAAATATCTATGTAATGTATGTACGTATGTTGTAAATGTGAACAGTTTTTTCCTTTTTTTTCCATTTTGAATTTCCCTGTTACTGTTAAGAGATTTGTTTTCCTTAACTAACCATTTAAAAAAAAGCAAAGAAAAATAGAAAATGCAAAAGGAGATGAAATAATAACAAGATAAAATAAAAAAGCGAAAGATAAACATACTCGTATGAAGAGGAATTTAATTATTTCATTGCAATGTTTAAAAAGTCACTATTAGATAAAATACAGGGTAAGAAATCATTTGAAGTGATAAATAAAACTCATTCTTTTTCATTTTCATAGTTCGATTTTTATAAAATTTCTATTTGTGTGTTTTACCTGTATATACCACTATATCTCATAAATATAAGTAAAAATGCTATATCCGATTACGAATCCACCACATTATATATCTATTAACTTGATTTTGCAAAAAAAAATAATATTGGCACATCCTATAAAACAAAAACTTATTACACTACATTTATGTAATTTTTCAGTAGATTGTGCGTATGCCTTTTTTCTAATAACTTCATCCAGAGCCTTTGGCATTAATTAGCTTAAATTTCTTGCAACTTTCTCCCCGAAATTTATTCATTCTTTCTTTAACACCTTTTGCAGATCAGATTTATTTGAAATATGTCGCATCTTGACTCATTTGTCCACTTCTTCCCACAAATGCTTAATTGGATTGGGGTCTATAGACAGTTGTGGGTGCGTTACGCACATTTAAGCCTGCACGTTTTGGATCATTGTTTATTGGAATGTTTCAATATTAAAACAAACTCTTTTATCTAAAACGCCCTCCATTGAAACCAGCATATCGACACCGAAAGATGATATGATATCACAGATAACAGTAGTTGAAAGATTTTATTTTTCATAAAGGTCTTTCTAAACATGGTTATTCGGACATAAATATAAAATGTATAAAATTTCATAGAAAAAAACTCTTTAAACGCTTAATTAAGTTTATTGAAGACATTAAAGTTTAATTATTTAAGTTTCATGCAGCACTCTACGAACAGTAATGGAGTGAATATATTTGTTATGTTCCTATTGGCCTTCAGCAACATTAAAGTAAATATTTATTTTTAGGATTCTGTTAAATTTATCGTTAAACCAGGTTACTTAACTATAGATTTAAAATACTAGGACGTCCGGTTCTTTTCGATTTTAGAAAAATGGATAACCTTTAAAACGATTATTTTACAATACTTTTGTTTGGCAATTTTAGGACATTCTTTAACAATTTATTCTATTTAAATTATGTTTTGTGTATTTAGAAAAGCAATTGTGAAACCACTTTTAGTTATATTCGGTATTAAAATTTTTTTTTACTTAAATTTGTTTAAATGGCAGAAAACTATATATTTTTTATTTCGACATTTCAAGCTTGCCTCAGATGTTGGTCTGTAGCTTCTGGAAGATTATTGGATGATTTTGCTGGTTTTAAATATCAGCTGCTGCAGGACAATTAAAAACAACCTGCTCAGTTTTATTGAATTCGACTTATTATTGCGACCGTGAGAATGTTTGCAACTGACAGAATATTTCCAACAGAAAGATAGACGGACATGGATTAAATCGTCTCAGATGTTGAAACAATACATAAATATATATACTTTATAGGGCCTTGGATGATTTCTTCTTGGTGTTACATATGCAATGACAAAGATAATGTACCCTCTATCATCACTTGAGTTGGTACACTACGTATGAGTAATATTAATACAACTAATAATAAATTAAAATTACTCATACGTATTTGAATAATTTAAAAAGATTTACACGTGGTTATAAATAAACCACATTTCTTCTGGTCATCATTTACTCAAAACCTAATTAATGAATTTAAAAAAAAAGATCTTAGAGGAACATTTTCCTCGACATTTTTTGCCCATAATATTGATTTTGTTTCGAGGTCTAGTTATTTGAAAATCGAGTCACACATTCGAAACCTTGGAAAGTGTTTGAACTAATACCAATAATTCATCATCTGTTTCGTGCCATATTAAAGTAATGGAGAACCGCAAAAGCCGATATCTGTAGACAAAATTATTGAAGTGAATGAACACATCAGCATATAGTTGAAAATAAAATAAAGCGATTATATAGATGTTACGAATGTGCCAAAACTTAAGATAACAAAGCTTCATTCTATTGACAGTCCTTTTTTTATTAGTCTTTGATTACTTCACTCTATTTTGTTTACTCTATATAATATTTTGCTGAAATATTTATTGATTTGTCTATAGAGAAATGTAGACTGTTTTTTTTTTTTGTGAATGGAAATTTAAACTATTTATAAAGATGAAGTGTGGAACATTAGAAAAACAAAAGAAAAGTAGCTGTATGCGTGAAATACCATAGACCTTTTAAATCTGCATTTCGGCCAATGGAGATGGCCCTTTTTGCAATTCAACCAAATATCAACAGTTTTAACCACCCATATAATACATTATTTAGAGTTTATCATATTTCAGCAATGAAAGGTCGAAGATATTCAAATCTCGGACTTGAATCCCATGGGAAACCTCTTTTCCAATTAAGGAAGAGCCTAATAATATAAACAGTAACTAATGAATTATCAATAATGGAATGTTTTCCCATTATCTATTTTTAGGAATCTCAAATATTTCCGTATAAGATGCAGGTTTTATAACGAACGCAACGTCAAGTGACAGATAAAGCAGAAAGAATGGTTCATATTAGAGCGACGGGTTTCAAAGAGATGTTTATTTCATTAGCAGTAAAGTTTAGATCAAAAGAACGCAATGAAAACTCCCTCTCAAGACTTGCTAACCTTTGAAGATCCAAGAATGTACCGACAGACTACATTGGGTATTGTTCCTGAGGTACCAATGAATGTGGAATCTCCCTCCACCTTTATTGGGACTGGCAGAGTCCACACTGATACCTCTTAATGTAATTGAATTGAACCAATATTTTTATATTTTTATTTATTTAAGTGTATTTCAGAACAGTACTTTATAGAGCGGCTATAAGATATCATGGAGCGATCATCGTAAAACTTGGCGCACAGTATGAGATAACTTACTAAATTTCATTGACGGAATATTTTGATGGAGACTGTTGAAATATTGAACACATCATTACAAATTTTCTTGGCTGAGAGTACGATAATTGGATCAAAATGTTAAGTAAGTTTTTATAATTTTTTTTGGAAAGTATTTTAAAATAAATATAATTTTATTTAAGATAACGCTTATATAGTGCGTTATCTTAAATAAAATTATATTACACAATCTGTTCTTAATTGTTTTTGTTCAATAGGTGAATTATTTTCGCCCATTTTGTGATATCACAGCCGAAGTAGTGGAACAAAGCTTCCACCAAAATCAATTCAAATTTTAATTTGATTTTGGAGTTAGATGTGGTATTATAAAGTTCGTGTGGTAAAGGATATAGAGAGATAAAAATATTCTAAAATAAATTTTAACTAAATTGCTGAAGAGTATAATGGTCTTTTTGTTAAAAAAGAACAATGTTTCCTTACCCTGATTTTAAGTCAACTAACAACCAGTCAGCCATTCAGTGGTTACATAAAATCAAACTAATTTATTTTCATTTCTCTCTTTTGGTAAAACATGTTAATGTCGTTAATAAAACATAGAATTATCACTATTTCATATGATGCTTAAAGTTAATAAGTTTTTCCCCTTTAAATGTGATCAAATATTTAAAATTATCCACTTTTTATTATTCATTTTCTAATGTCGCCAGAAACCCTAAAAACTTCAACATTTAGTCACCATCATCGCTAAATAAAAAATCGCATATTTTTAAAATTCAAGATGTTACTAATGATTTCAAAATTTATCTAAATTTTTCATTTGAAATTTGTCCAAAAATGAATGAAATTGAATGCAAGTTTGACTTTTGCATTAAATTACTCAAGTTACATTCCATGCATAGTGATTACCCATAATGAGTTAGAAATGATAAGTCAGATTATATTCCATTACAGTTTTTCTGCTATTTTACTTCTTCCAATTGATTTTTTAGAATTACAGTGGAACAGAAGAAATATTGTGGATTTATATGATTTTACACAAACATGTTAAAAGAGTTTCTCACAAGTAAGAGTGAGATCGAAGAAAACCATAACAAACATTTATGTTAAGAAAAATGAACCCATTAAACTTAAAGTTTAAATTTTTTATTTGATTGAAATTATTATTACAATTTACAAAATAATGCTTTCTGCCACTTTAATCGAACAGGCAGTCCGTCTCCGTTTTAAATCTACCAAACTTTTGAATACCGTTTTTGTACTATTCAATTCTCCTTTAACAAGAGCCCAATATCTCTTCACTGTATGCGACAGTTTGCTAAGTCAAATTAGTGGACACATTTTAGAAGCAGACTTTTGTAAACATTCCATGATGTAATTTTCGTAATTTATAGAGCCGGTTGCAATAAATGGTTGTCTTCTCCTGTCGCAACTGCAAATCCTCGAGCTTCAGCAACTTAAATGTTTGACCAGGATGTTGTGAATCAGCGTTACTTTTTAAAAGCGTTTATTTTTTAAAAGTCGCACAAAAAGGGGATTTTGGAAAATAAAGTCGCACCTATAAGGTTATTTGTGGAACAAAAGTCGGAACAAATGCATTTACTAAAAATTAACACCTTTTAAGTAGATTTTAATTATCAATTTTCAATGAATTCAGTTTAATATAGAAAAGTCCTTGAATATTAACCAAGAATAAGTTTTTTCTTAAATTTATTACGATTTTGATTTCCATTATGTACTTCGTAGAAGTACCGTTGATGAATTTCTAGGATTTTATCGTTCTAAATTTTATTATTTTTAACCATAATTTACTTAAAATTTATTCATTTGTCCTTTTTTAAGGCAAAGTAATGAAATATCGTGAAGTTTAATAACGAAAAGACAAATTATCAAAAAGGGCACAAAAAGGGGGAAATTTGAAAAAGTACAGAAAAAGTTACTCGAAGTGGCTAGAATCTACGTTTCGTAATCCCAAATACACCAAGAACTTAAATTTTCGTAATTTGTTTTTGGCCTATAAATTTTTTGAGCCTTGTATGTTTTTAAAGCTGTATTAGCTTTAATTTTTCGAACGAAATAATCAGATCTTTGAAATTGCTTTCTATTTTTTACCTTATAAACATATTGTGGACAATTCCTTCTACTTAAACTAGGTTTGCTATCAATGAACAAGCTCTTCTGGTACTGTTTAGTAACAGTTGAAAGAGACAGCAGACTTTTGAACGCTTGGC
The DNA here is from genome assembly GCA_004302925.2 of Cochliomyia hominivorax. Taxonomy (NCBI): domain Eukaryota; kingdom Metazoa; phylum Arthropoda; class Insecta; order Diptera; family Calliphoridae; genus Cochliomyia; species Cochliomyia hominivorax. The sequence goes on from PYHX02000413.1 coordinate 52,090,788, forward strand.
CAAACTTTTGTAGAACCGATTAACAAAATATAAATTTGTATGACATTAAACACAATAACTGATATGTTTTACAAGTTACCTTTAAAGTAAAAATTATTTATTTTAAAAATTTTAATGAAAAATGTGTGTTAAGAATTTTTCGATGTAACTCCTTAGCCGACAAATTTTATTAAGAACTGGCTACAAAATCACTTTTTAAATGCCTAATGAAAGACCAATTTTAAAATTTTATTGACATCAAATTATACCATTTAGTCACAATAACCAGTTATTTTCCAACTTCTAGCCCACTGTCCATTTCTATACTTAAAAGAAATCACTTCTATTGGGATTTTATAATTTTTTGTCTTTTTGAAAACCATTCAGTGATTCAGCGGAGAATAAGAAATACAATTTTGGATTTCATCAACAACAACGATATGAACTAAGACAAAAGAGCATTTCTAGCAGGATTGACATTAGTACATCAACATTACAATTGAAATATATCGCGTGTACTTATTTGAATAAATATTTTATGGTTCTACGCAATATAATGTCACAGCTATTTTTTCTTCTGTTAACATTTTTTCTTAAATTTCAGTACTTTTACTGTCTTTTTTGCAGCTTTTTGTCTCTCATTGTGAATTTCGAATTGTAGAAATGGTATGTGGGAGTTTTTGTCCGTTACTCGGTCTTATTTATTATTATTATTATTATTTTTTTTTTTGTATTTCTTATCCTTTTTCCGATATGGTTTGTTATAAATGTGACTGTGAAGCAAAAATCATCTACATCTATGGAAATGCTTTGAATAGCAGAAGAAATAATAAAATGTTCAAGACCGGAAAAAGACAAAAGCACGTTATAACTGCTACATAAAAAAAGTACAGTTATGTGAAAAAGTTAATAAAATTGGTTATCACGAATCTGGGTTATACTCTATTAATATTAAAATAAAACAATATTGTACTTTATATCTGAATTATTCTGTATGGAATATATACGTCCGATACTCTCTATTAGGTCATTGGTATAGTATACTGCAACACGGAAGAAATGTGCATTAGAATAATAGAGAAAAGAGTACAAATATCTAATCCCTTAGCAATATTGAATACTGTACTAGTCAAGTTAGTTTCAAGTTATAATAGACTTAGACTAAATAGCTATGATTGCTATAGCTCTATCAAACTGTTGGAAATCTGAAACGTATATCTATATATTAGAATTTTGTGAGAAATTCTAATCCTCTACAAAAGTGAGTCGAATGAAAACAACTCAACTGAAAAATATATCACCAGAATCTGTAGTGATGTCTTTAAGATTATTTGTGGTGCTGGATGGTTTTTTTAAACATCTTAAAATAGAGATGCATGTCAGACTCAAATCCGCAATTCTCAGTGTATGCATGCAATTTTAGAGCTGGTATGTAATATTGTATATACAATTTTAGTGACAATGCTGGCACAGTAACCACTTCAAATCAAAAAAAAAAAAAAAAAAACATTTCGGTAATGAAGAAGAAGATGAGGGACAAATTCAAAATATGATATTTTTGGTAGAGAATTGTTAAAAATTTCGATTGGTTTATGAAAAACTAGTTCTTTATATTCTTTCTTAAGACAACCGGAAAAAAACTTTTAAATTATATCAGAAACATATCAATATTATTTTTCGTAGTTACTGGTCAATAGTCTGTGGGAAAAAATGCTAAGGAAAACAAATCATACGCAGCCTCTTTTACTATTGTTACTTTTACCCGAATCCAAGAGAAAAAACAAACTGTAACGCCGATTTCGATTCATTTTTTAAATAAAAAAAAAACAAAATCAATTTTTTTGAAACACATTTGTAAAAAATGCCGATAAAAAATCTATTTTCAATAATTTTAATAAAAAATATAGATTTTGCTAATAGATTTCTCTTACTACTTCCAAAGCGAGGGATTCCTTAACGTAGAATTTTGCTACAGAATCAGCTGAAAAAGGTGACAAGGCTCCCTTAAGGCAGCTGTTTCATCACTACTTCAAGAAAAGATAGTATTGAAAGAATAACGGGAGTAAATCTACCCTTAAGTAACTTCCTTAAAGGAGATGAACTAGTGGCGGCCAATAAGAAAGTTTATCCTGTCTCCACGATCCTCTTAAATGATCTTACAAAGAGAGATCAAACGAAGAAAGTAAAGTACGTCGAGAAAAGTAAAGAAGTTGTTAAATTTGCAGAACTAGTTTTTTGTTGCATTTTTAAAACTCTTGATAAGTTAAAACAACTTGTAATAATATATTCGTACATTGCGTATTAATCGTACTACACATGCGTGTATTACAGAAATATCACATATACACTCATTCATTTTTAACCACATAATAACACAAAATGTTTCAAGAATAAGAATTTGATTTTTTTATATATTTTTTACAAAAACATTTTCTGTTATTTAGATTTTGTTTCAGATATCGGCCTTTATTGCCCTGATACTTCTAGTTTTCCATAAAGCACTGACTACACTGACCTTAACGAAAAAATGTTTTTAAATAAACAAATTTTCGTTCTAATTATCGTACTTTTTCTTCAAATTGCAGAATTTTCCTCAAATATATTAAAAAAATTAATCAAAAAATTTTTAATTAAAAGATGTTGAATTGATTAAAATTTCGATAAAAATAATGAAAAATATGTTATATCAATAGACATTTTGTAAAAATGGCAGTAACTTGTAATAAGTAAAATAACAGAAAAATCTATTCAGTTCTACGTATTAAATGAAGTTAATTTGAGTAAAGTTTTTGTTTATTTAACTATTTCTTTCGTGAAATAATTTTTCATATTTTCTTTGTCATATTAAATGAAATATGATCAAATATTAAACTGAAAAAATACATACTGGAGGAAAATATTTTATACATTATATTTTAATTAATGTAATTAAATTAAAGGAATATTTTGCAAAAATTCATGAAAATGCACATCAACTGATCAACAAACTGTAAGTAACTTTTCATTAGAAATACAAGCCGTTTGGCTCACCAACGTCCTTTTACATTGCACTACTTTGATACGCTTTGCTGCACAAAAATTCTCCTCAGTCCTAGATTTTGAAATAAATTTCAAAAATGGACGTGTATTAAAAAATGTAATTGGGACCAAACTCTCGCTATAGTAGAACTATAGATATTCAATAATCAATATTTTTGATTTGTATGGGGGCTTCTTCTACACATCTGTCTAACATTTTGTCCAGTAAGGCAATTCCTTGAGCAAGTCATTGGGATCAAATTTGAAAACTTTAGCTCTTACAGTTCTTAAGATTTTCTATAATCAATATATGTATAAATTTATTATATCAATTTAACGTAATTCTTTTCTCAATTTTTCTAAAATTTCGTAAATTTAACTTAAATATGGTATTTAAATTGAGTAATATTCATCAATATAAAGAATTTATTTTTGTCAATTTGAATAACATATTATTTAAATTGAATAATATATATTCATATTAATCTCATTTTTTAATGGACTCACATATTTATATGACGAATAAGGGTTTCGTTCTTTAATTCTATGCCATTTTTCGCATATTTACTACCTTTTTTGGTTCAGTGTAGAGGAGGAACTAAACACCAGAATTAGATCAGAGTAAAATCTATTCTATTAAGAAAGCAATATCTTAAGAGACTTACGGAACAAATGGAAAAATATACAGATAAAAAATCTAGAATAAGACCCAGTAAAAATAACATTTGGCAATTTATTTTAAGTATGCAAATATTATACAAATAATTAAATCGATCCAAACATAGAATTTCTATAAATAATTTAAATACACTTATTTTTACCTTATCTTACTGAGAAGTAGTATATAAATAACAAAAAAATGTAAATAGACATTTTTGAAATAGACTTATTCATGAATTCTGCTGACATCAATTGATGTGATGTTTATATGAATATATGTATATGTGTGGGTACATATGTATTTAGGATTGCATTATATCATAGCAAAGCAAAACAAGAAAGAAAAAAAAAACAATCACTGACACTGACTAATGTATAACGGTTTATAAACGCAAACGCAGACACATAAAGTGATGATATTTAGTATATAGACATTACTGCCACTGACTTAAGGCTTTAAAATACTAAAGAAAATACACACACATACATACACTACAAGACATAACAGCAACAAGGAAATAAATAGAAAAAAATGAGGAAAAATGTTGATGATGATGATTTGATAGCGTTGAATGGAGATGACTGCTAACGATAAAAGTTGTCATTTTAATGATGCAATTCAATTTAATGAAGACATGTATGTGTTTTTGATTTATAAAACAATTTTGCATATACACTTTTTACATACAAACACATACATACATGCGTACATAAGTTTCACATATAAAAACAACAACATATAACCTTTTGAATTGTTGTTCTGTATGAAATGACATATGGGATTTCATTACAATTTTTTTAATTCTCTTTCATTATTTATTGCATCTACATACGTACGTACAGATATATATATGTACTAATGTAGGCACCGAAAAAGAATTCATATGTGTATTTGAACATTTTTTTGAGGAAATGTTAATGTTAGTAAAATAATGCATAATAGAAATTTACCTTTGCATGTAATTATATAAATATCTCGCTGTATACAACGCTTGTTTATCTTGAAGAGGTCTGCACTCAAATTGAATGTTTTATGGAAGGTATACAAACAGAGGTATAGTCTGACCTTTTTGCACTCTCCACCACAACAAGTCTGTATGAACTTTGTCATTCCTTGTGTAACGCCAAGAAAAAATCATCAAAGATCCAATTAAGTGTATATATTCTAGCATCAATTAGTTATGTCCTATCCGTTTGCCTACTTTTCTATCTTTTGGAGACATTCCCACACCTAAAATAATTGTCTAAATGAAACTTGGTCAAATTGTCCAGAGCAGCAGAAATGTTTTCAAATGAACCTTAAAATCCCGATAAGAAAACTTTTTAAATTTGATGAACCAAAAGTAATTGGACTTAAGCGGAATTTAACTAAAGAAATTAAACCATCGTACAAAAATGGGCTAAAATTTCTATTACTTCCATATAAGGTCCCTTCCCGCTAAACAGTTTTGAGCTAATAAATTGGATCGATTAAATATGGACTATTTCATACTTTGCAACAGCTCTGTAAAGAGTTTTGATCTTGTAAAATTAATAAATATAGACCAATTCTATTGAAATTCTGCGCATTCATATTTTTAACTGTCTTGAATATATGTTGTTAATATGACCAATATCACTTTATATTTTGCTTCCATATAAAGCCACTTATAAAACACTTATATAAATATGTACAAATTTTATTTTCCATTTTTTCTAACAGTCTTGAATATGTGTTACTTTTTTGGTTAATATAGATCCATATTTTAAACTTATAAGACTGTTAATATCAAAAGTCTTTTAATCGACTTTATGCTCTATTAACACCTCTGGCTAAGAAAGTTCTTTCATGCAAGCATTTTCAACTTTAATGCCAACACATATATTAGCCTTTCTACTAAAACGCCTAAGTCGATCTGTCATCCTGGCAGAAATGTCTTCTATGCAGTTTCCGGCTAAAAAATAATAATTCAAGCATTCAAAGCTTTAATGTTCAACTCCACAAAGACTATAAAATTTAAAATAATCCTATAGAAATTAGATACAATTACTTCTTTAAATTCCTTAAATATAAATTTCAATATCGAATATCGTAACATATATTGCAATAGCTCCCATTAAAGTCCCCTTCCCTGAAAATGATTTAAAGATCACACTACTTTTGAAATAGATCCAATTTTATTAAAATTTGGTGAAATTATTTTTCAAACGTTTTTTTCAAATATGACAATTATCGGGATTTAAATATATGTCTCGGTGCCAATATTTATAGGGTATCTAAGATTCGACAATACCGAATGTAGCATTCTTACTTGCTACGGTACAATTAAACATGTTTTTAATATTATCCAGTAACTTTTCGTTTGAAGGATCTAAATATAATTTTGTTTGTATAGAACTTCAGCACACTAAAGGTGTGTGAGTGTTCGTTCAAGGCGGTTATGCATTATTTTCCATTTTTATTATTATTTTTATATATTTTTTGCACCTCCCTAATGTTTTGATTTTATGTTTAAAGAAAAAATTTAACAATTTTTATTGTTGCAAAATATTTTTAAAATTATTTTTTTATTTTTGGTTGAATAATTTTTCTTTGATTGCAGTAGACATGATTCACTTTATGCACACTTATTAAACACATGGAAAATTGTAATATAAGAAATTATTTTTGTATATAATGTTGCTAAATGTAGACGTTATGTGTAATTTAAAATTAGATACGGATTATTATGTTTAGGTTAATTTGCCGTAATGCGGCGGCGGATAAAACTCTCTCCTTTGTCCGAGAGTGAAGTCACACCAAAATTAAACTGAAGAAAGGGAAAAAATTTATAAAGAGTGAAATCAAAAAATGTAAAACAAAATTTGCTTTTAAATATGCTACAAATATCAAAATGTTATAAAATCGTAATTTATTTAAAAAAAGTAAATGAAAAGTCAATGTCAAACTGCTTCTAAATTGAATCTAAAGGAATTGTTCACATTAAAAAGGGGTACAAAGAAGTAAAAATTTTATCACACTACAAACAAATCTGGTATTAAAAGCACCATGTAAGTTTAATGGTTTGGGACGTACCGTTAAAGCCATAGTTTGGCATGGTTACTTGAAAACAGATAAATTCAAAGAGTTCCAAAACCATAACAGTAAGTCGGAATGTACGAAAAGGAGTCAATGTTTTACATAAATTATTTTCTTTGTAGTTCTGATTATAGCCATACGTTTATACTAAAATTTTCCCTTCATGAATCAATCGTCTTCGGCACAAGTTTCCTGTGATCATCTTACCCGATCTTAGCGGTTTATAATATAAACTCACCCTAATACGAGCATGCAAAAATATCTTATTTTGGACAGAAATTAAACATAATTTGCAGCATAAAAAATACTTTGACTTTAATTTATTTTGGAAAATATTTGGTTGCTTTTGAAGGCACTTCAAATGATTGTTTTAAAGTCTCGTATTTATTTTTATTGATCACGTCTCCCTTTTTCATGAAAATTCTTTTGAAAGCGAAAGCAAATATTCCTAAGTTTATGTACCGTTTAACCCATGTAATAAAATGATAAAAGTTAACTGTGTCTTGTGAAATGACATATTATAATAATGGAAATTCAATAGATATTTTTCAATGACACTGACACTTTTTTGACATTCCGTAGATTTTTTTAATTATTGTCATCAATATAAGTGAAGATCAAAAATATTACAATTTAAGCTCTTATATTTCCAGGAATAAAGAAATAGAATTAATTCTTAACCAACAACTAAACATAATACATTATCGTATTAAAAAAATAACTCAGATAAGTGGGGAAAAACTTGAAGATTAAATAAGCTAAATTTAAATTAAAATATGTGGGTTATACAGGTCGCAATCAGACCCCATAAAATATGTATATTCTTGCATCAAATCAAAATCTGAGTTGCATTAGATATGTCCGTTTGTCCCTTTCTCCGCCTTTCGATCTCTCTATCTGTTTGTCTGTCTTTTGGAAACATTCTTATTCCGAGAATAATTGTCCAAATTTAATAAAATTATGTCACATTGTTATTCGCCTTAGCATTTTCTCCTATGCAGTTAGCTATATCCGTTCATTGTCAAAAAAATATATAGACATCTAAGACAACTCCATATTATGAAAAGGATCAGTTATCATTTTTTTAACAAAAGATACCTGGATTTAAATAAAAATCGAATATAACGTATACTTGCGCTATTACCATAAAACAAATCATAAACAGAATAATAGAAAAATATAATAGGCTGAAATATTAAAAATTTTGATACACCCAAAATATGTGGCTATGGATCGCAACAAACCCAAAGAAACAAATGTTGGGGTCAATATTTAAACTAGCTCCTATATAAGGCCCTTTCCCGGAATATGGTTAAAGACTTATAAAAATGAACTAATTCTATATCGGATTATATTATGCTTTTGGTCCCATATCAGGCCCATTCACAATTCTATTAAAATTCGGCACAATTATTTGTCTAATTTTCCTGAATATATGTTATTAATTTCGGTTTATATTGTGTTATAGATCCCCCATAACGCCCCTTCCCGAAAAACTGCTTTTGAACTTATAAAAAATATATATCAGTATGAACCATTCGAACTTAAAACCGTCACAATTATTTTCTTACTTTCCATATTTTGCTAGAACTGCCATTTAAGTCTCGCTCCCGGAAAAATTTTAAACGTAAAATACTTTTAAAGTTGAAATAAATCTATTGAAATTCGGCACAATTATTACTGTAACTATGACAATTTTTGCATAATGGAGGGTATTTATGATTTTAAACAGTCGAATACAGCATTCATACTTGTAAATTCAGGACTCCATGTAGATATTAAGTTCATAAAACTTGTAAATGTTATTATTTTCTAAGCATCAAAAGGTGTGTCAAAATCCAATCCAATCACCATTAAAGTGCTCTTCCAGAATAGGGTGTTTTGAAGATCGTAAATTTAGTTTTAATTCGTTTAAGTTTTTTTTCAAAACTCATAGAAAGAAAACCCGAGAGATTAAATATAAACTTTGGAGTTAAAATTAGGAATTTTTATCAAACCTAAATCAGTCAAGCTTTAGCTTAAATAATTGCTGATGGCATAACGATGTTGTTCAAAGAAATATTCTCTTATCCATCTGTAAATTGGCATATGTTTTCATTGCTAACAACACTCGTCATCAGCCACCATCGAAATAAATAATATTAATAATATTTTCGCCATTTGGTGAGAAAAATAATTGCTTGGTGGCGGATTGAAATCCATTTGCTTCTTTTTCTCAAATTTTGTTTTATTATTTTTTCGAATTAAATGGAGCACTTGGTTTTTTGCGTCTTTAATGCATATTAATTTATATACCATAACATTTTGACAGAACATTTATTTTATTGCAACTACTGAAGTTACACTCAACAAATAAATGGTAGTAAAGAATGGAAAACATACAGTTAAATCATAATAAAATGGGCAATATGAAGACATATTTACAGTGGTAAAAATAATATTGAGAGCAGTACAAAAAGTTAAATAAATATCAGATAAAAATATCATGTACATACTAACATTTTTCTCTTGGTGTTTAACTTAATAATATTTAATTAGTTGCTGTGTACTTTAATGACATCTACATAAAAACTTAAAACCATCAAATTAACATAATTTTAAAATAAATATATTCCTTTTCATCATACATATATATGTATGTATGTATGTATGTATGTATGTATGTATGTATGTATGTATGTATGTATGTATGTATGTATGTATGTATGTATAAATGTATGTATGTTTAGTTGTTGTTTTCTGAAAATATTACATTTGTATTCTTTTTTACCAAATCATTAAATTCACAAGATTTCACATAAATTTTAGCACGCTTGTTCGGTCTTCACTAATTACGAGGGTCGTTTTGCTTTGTCGCAAAATAAAGAACACACAAAGACTAAATACAACGAGAATAAGGTGGGGAAATCAAAAACTTACACCAAAAAATGTAACGCCACATAACACGCATGTAATGCGACAGAAAACACATTAAGTGAAATTAAAAATAAAAAATATCTCAAAGAGAGAAGAATTAAATGTAGGCTCCACCCCAGAAATTAACAAAGAATTTTTATAGAAAGTTTCTTTTTAGCAAAAAAATTAAATAAAATATATATTTTTTATATAAAACAGACACCAAGCAGCCAGCCTCTGTTGATGATAAGTGACAATGTACAGTGGGGTAGAATTAATGATCTGCAATTCTTTGATGTTCAGGTTGGATTTCCAAGAAAGATAATTGTAGCATTATTATAATTACTTTGGGAGTTCCTCGGACATTTTTTTAACAGCATGTCAAATTTTTGTTTGCTATCAAATTTTAGGAACTTTTTAAAACTTTTTCTATAGCTTTTATCTAGACTTTTAAAAAACAAACACATGTTGTTTATATTTGCCCTTGAACTTGAGTCCGTTTTTTGTATATCCAAAAATATTGGCCCGGTTTTCTTAAAATTTTCAAAAAGAAAAGAAAAAGAATTATTTATTAAATAAAGTTTCTGGTAGAAAAAATCTAGTAACACATTTTCATCTTAACTGTATGTTTTCTTAAAAAGATATAAATCTCTAATTTAAATTTTATATCTAAAAATCCCATATGACTAAACGCAGGCAGTTCCGAATTTGACCACATCATTTCTTATCAAAATTTTGATTTAAATATTTCCTAAAATCCAAAGTCTTGGAGCCCCTAATACGTTTCTAATCAAATGGTTGCGGTAACCAATGTGGATGTAGACTAAAATTTAAAATAAACATTTCAGAATTTTTATATCCAGCACCATCACAGACGTACGCTTATACGTATTTTCCCTTGTAAAAAAAAACTTCAAAATCAGATCAGTGCAAAACTTGTTATAGGCTTTAATATTATACATTTTAATACACCTCAAAATAAGTGTGAAATATAGCTTGCAGTTTTTATATAATTTTCTGTAAATTGAAACATTTCTTTATTTTGATAAAAGAATCAATCCAAAAATGCATGTCCTTGAGCCATATAAGGCCCATTCCCTCAGACGGTTTTGAGCTCATTAAATTTTAAAATTTTTACCAATTTTATTGAAATACGGCACAATAATTTTTACAACTGTTTTTAATGCACAGTTGAAGAAGATCGGTCCATATTTTGCCCCGGAAAGAGATCTTTTATGAGTGAGCTTATAAAACCCTTAAGTATGAAAAAAGTCTATTAAAATTGGGCACATTGTTCTTTTAACTATCTTAAATGTATGTTTTTAGTTTGACCAATACGGTTCCATGATTTGCTATAGCTGCCATAACCAAATTCAACTTTAGTTTATACATGAAGCCCTTTGCACATCACACACCTTACATTTAGTAGTGGAGGGTATTTAAAATTCAGCACAACCAAATATACGATTCTTATATGTTTTTTCTCATATCTTTCAAATAAGTCGGTTCCGTGCATTCCGCTTGTTTTAGCGATTTAGCCCAAATATGCTGACGTCCTGTTCTATCTCGAAATATACGAATTGCTATAGTTCTCTTACAAAATACCCGATAGCCGGATATTGATTGGAATATCTTGCAGTAATTTCAAATGTAAAATTTATTGATCTCAGTCTTTACTCCTTCTAACTATTTTATCTCTTCTGACTATATTTTTTTCGATCGGTGCAGAACTCTCATATAATAATATGTTCCATTTAAGAACAGAGCATCAAGAGTTGGCTTGATCCATTCACCGTTTCTAAACTTTTGTAGTTGGTGTAGAGTCTGTATATCACCAAAATGAAAAATTTATTAACTAATTTTGTTATAAAAGTAAAAGTAGTACAATCTGGGTTATTAAGGTACGTCTTAAGTGTTAAACACTAACGATTTTTCATGTACTGTGAAAGTATTGGTAGAACTGCTACTTCAACTCTTTTCGTAAAGTTGTTTATGAGACTTTTGATTTAGAGCGAAATTTCTCTTCATGCCAATGTCTTCTAAATCGCGATATATTCTTTCGAAGGCCAGTATTAAGCGTCACTCTCGGTTAATTATAGCAATGCTTCATATAGTGAAAAATTTATGTTTAATGAGTAATGTCGTGACCATGTGAAATCGTTTCTTTTCTATATATTTATTAACATACACGAACGAAAAGTGTTTTAACTTTTCATATATTTCAGATACTATAAAGATTTTTTCAAGACATTGAAATTTTTGCTTGAACTGCTTTTATCTCGAATGAGATTGACCATCAATGTTTGATAAAATGTCAAAAAGAGAAATAAAATTATAAAATTTTTTTCAGATAAAAGTTATGTGGTAAAGCTAATACCAAGACTCACTTATTATAACAAGTTCTTATTCATCGAGAGATATCATTCACCTCCTTTTCCACTGTGTAGTGCGACGAATAGGTATGATGGTAAATATGTACAATATATATGTAACAAGCGTACAGAGAGACAACCAGTCATACAACTGAAGATAGTGTCTTTTAAATGTGCATTTCCTTGTTAAACTACAAATAACTTACAATAAATATATATACGAAGATAATTGTGTTATATCTATAGGAATATATATAAATAAATGAACGTGTGATTGTGTATATGTGTTGGTGTAATGGTTAATGTAGATATAATAAATATATTTAGACATACACGAACCATGAAAACAACAAACAAACAGCAAACATTAATTGTAAAGATGTGTTTGTGTGTTTTTTATTTTATTTTTATGTTTTTATTCCTTTACAAAAGGAAAACTTTATGTTTAGCGTGTTGTTAAACGAATGTTCATAAGAATGTATGTTCTGCAGACCCTTAAAATATATTAACAATGTGTTGAAGAAATCTTGGTGTGTGGTGTACAATGTTACCAGATTTTATATAAATAATTAATCGCGATTTGAGTTCAATTTATAGGTTTTTGTGAGTTTTCCAAAGAATGCAGGTCGTGAGGTTAATGCAGCAATTGCAAGATTTTTTGGGTTAAGAAAATTGCTGAAATATGTTTTTGAGCTACAAACACTATTTTTGTATTCTGCATGTTAAAGACGATTGTGTTATACAAAATGTTTAAAAAACATTAACATTTATACATATAAAAATGAATCTGTGTTTGTTAGTTTGGAACTTATGGACAGCTAAACCAATGTACAGATTTCGCTGAAATTTTCACAGAATGATACCCATATACTCGAAAGTAGCATAGGCTATAAAAAATTTCGAAAAGGGGGAGAAGTAGTCCCCATACCAAGCCAGTTTTGATCACCGTTTATCTAAAAAACTATAACAGCGAGAATTTTCAAATTTGGTTCAAAGAACCTTTTTCGAGGCGAATAACTAAAGAACTGTAACAGCAATAGTTTTCAAATTCTACCAAAGCACTTTCTCAAGAATTTGTTTTACTGATCAAAATATAGGACGGGTAGGATCAAGGGGAAAGTTACTTCCATACAAAAAATATTAATTATCTAATATGTAGGATGGATAAGACCATGGGCCGCGGTACAACTCATTTTAAAAAGTCGACAAAGCGCACCGGTTTTAGTTAGTTCTTCAATATGACTTTATTTTATCTGAGGTCGTACATAGTATTATTTAGATAAAAGCGTTTTTCTTAGGTTTGTCCGTATTAGGAGCTCATTTTTATACTCCTTGAAATTTTTTCATATAGATTTGATTGAGGCCGTAAGTTTTATGAACTAAAAACATTATCCATTCCAGGAGAACATTTAATTTTTAGTATTGAACCAGTTATTTCCAGTTTCATTAGATTTTGATCTTGCCCCAATAATCGCATAACAAGTTTCTTGAAGTTATATCTGGAAGTGTGAACTGTACCCAACGTTGGACGGCCTGCCAGAAAACTTTTGTCATCTTTCTGAGTCCACAATCAGAAATTTTTATACATTTTCCTCACTGTGTTGTAATGCAAAGGGCTCTTAAGATTAAGTTACTTTTTGCCGAAAAATATACAAAAATTCATTGACTACAGTATGAATTAGAGCATGTTCTAAAAAAATTAAGACTGTCTCTTGTAGCAGATCATAACCTCAAATCTGTTCTTAATTTTCAGTTCTGTCCCCAATTTGTACTTGGTAGGTATAAATGTGAGCCGATGATTTCGAGTATATTTTGTGCCAAATTATTCTTTCAAATCTCTGCACAATTTGTACTTTATGAATATAAACTTCAGTTACCAAAAAAACTGGATCAAAATTTTGCTGCAAAATATTTGACCAGAATATTTTACGAAAACTCAGTTGGCAAAAATATCTGAGAAAATTATAAGCGAATTTGTCTAAGCTTCAGTGAATTATTGAAAACTAGCAAAATCCGTTCAGTGATAAAGAAGATATAAACCGATATCTGTGATAAATAAAATTTATCTATAATTTTGTTACTATAGAAAGAATCATTAAATTTGGATTAATAGTAAAAAGTTATAAACAAAAATATGTCAAATTGTAGTCTCTAAATCTACGTACATATAAAATTTTGATTCACTTTACCATACCAATTGCAATCAGTGTATATATGCAGAAAGTATAACTTCATATATACATGTGGTAGAAGGTATATTAGATTCAGCATTCACCCCCTTGATAACACTTTAACAGCTGTTACGGTTAAAATATCTTTTTATTATTGTTGTAAATTTCTGATAATACAGATGTGATTTTAATTAATTTTCTCACCGGATTTTATTTAAATCCTTTAGCAATATTTTTTGGTAAGTGTCATTAAATCAATCACTTTTTTAATAATTATAAAATCCAATATTATTCCTAAATACAGAGAAGCTATTAAATTACAATAACGACTTAAAAATAATGTCTATAATCTAAAAATTATGTAATTACTATAGTTTTTCTTAAATTCAATTTATGGAAAAAACAAATTATGAAACTGTTATACATTTTCATTATTATCTAAATTTGTAATATTTGGTAACAATTGTGTATTGACAAATTTCAACTGAAAAAGGAATAAATTTCTGGCCACACTTTTCTTTCACAGCTTTCAGAATCATTGTAGTCGCATAATAATGGTAAATATGTTTGTACTTCCTTTACGATAAACAGGCATAGTGAAATAACTTAATGTATAAATGAACAATTGTACATAAGAAGTTTCATAAAATGTACTTTATTTATTTTGTTGTTGTGTAGGCAATTTAATAAATATATAAATTATTATATGTATATAATAGTGTATTTATTACATAAAGAATTAAATGCCAACACAAACATAAGTCATTTAGGCTGCTATTATTTCATCTCTACTTTATTTCAACTTGTCGTTGATTTGAGAAAAATATGTTTGATTGTATCTTTTATGTCTCAATTTTGTATCTATTGTTTCATCTCTCCTTTTATATATTTATTTTTTCATTTTAATATATTTTATAAAGGGGAAAATGATTATGGCAAGATTTACAATGCGGTGAATATTTTCTGACAAGTGTCGTAAAAATATTCGTCTAGAATGTTTCGCTCAAGCGAAACATTTTTTCTGTTTTTATACCCTCCACCACCACAAGTGGAGAAAAGGGTATATTAACTTTGTCATTCTGTGTGTAACACTAATAAGGAATTATCAGAGACCCTATAATTAATATACATTTTTACATCAAATCAAAATCTGTGCCGATTTTGCTACGTACGTCTGTCTGGCACGTTCACATCCACAATAATTAACAGACTAGATATTTGGCCTGAAAAGTTTTCATATTCCAGAGATGTTTTCTGTTGTAAACCAGCAAAGTCGGTTCAGTATATTAAAAGATATAAACCGATATTTGAGGCAACCTCTAAGTTCAAGTATAATACTTTCGCAAAATTGTCAATTATAAATAGAATTTAGAACGAAACTTTGCTTTTATTTTAAGTTATATTGTATAAATATAATATTATCAAAATCGGTTCAGTTAAAAAAAGGGCAAAACCAAAAATAAAACTAATTTTATGACTCTTTAGATGTTCCGTGTTATATTTAAAAAAAAACTTTTATATATTGTATTTTCCTGTGAGTGTGTGAGCTTGTATGTAAGAAATAAAACGTATCTACTTCATACGAAATTGTAGTGGAGAATATTGAAGGCTTGGTATGACCGAATGTAGTATTCTTACTTTTGTTTTATATTCAAAATATTTACAAGGCAATTTTATGCCTTCAGGGATTTTACAATATGTCCAAAGGGGTTATAAATTACTATAAAAAAGTGTTTAAATTTTATAATATATCACTTTGATTAGGGTCTTTTGGGTAATACAAAGTAATAATAGATTTTAGATACTTTTACGATGCGATACTTTTTTAAAATCAAAAATATGTACTTTGACAACTTTTTTATTTTCCTTTGTGTATGCGACATATGTATCTTATAAAAATTACATGATTCCTTTCTGGTTAAATTAATACGATTCAGTCAATTGTTTTTTCAAAACTTGGCATACACCTAGGTCACTTTAAAGACTTATTGTGCGCTCACTGTCTCCGAAAATGGAAATAAATACTAACCATAAGTGACTAAAAGAATTCTGTATCGTGAACAAACTCTCTCTGGATCGCTCTCAACCAAGTCTGTATTCCGGATACTTCTATGTAACACTGCGTCCACTCCTGTAGCATAGATTTCAATGCAAAAAAAAAACATACATTCCATAAAACAAAACACTTCCACAATAATTAAAGTATTAACTAAGCACCATGGATATTAAGCTTGGTGTTGAATTGACTACATCGCAAAATTGGTCCTGTGTTCACTTCTCATCACCAGTAACAATAAGGCGCAAAAAGTTCTTCTTTTTGTAGCATTTTAGCATCATTTCCAATTTCAGTCCAAATATGCTTTCAATTCTCCATCTCGCCGTACTTGTATATTAAAACCCTTTGAATCATGCAAACCTTTTTCAACAAGTTATTCCAGTTGACCCAAATTCGCCGTAATCGCTAAGTTTCAGCTAACTTGCCCAAACAAAATTTTACATGTTGTTTTTCTTGGATGAAATTACAGAAAAAGGTAGTGAGATCAAAACTCGTGTTTTTTATGTAGAAAACATTTTAATAAGAGCTACAAAGCATTTTCAAAAGAGCTGCAAATCCTGCAGGAACGCTCAAAAAGTTCCTGAAAGGAACGTTGCTAAAAATGTAGAGGCCAAAAACAGAGCAAGGAAATTGAAGTCATGTTTGAAAAAAAAATATTCTTGCTGCAAAATGGTCTAGTAGATTTTTGCAACTTTCTGGTTAAAATTTTCACGTTGCTGGTGCTGGAGGGATGAATGTTAGGGAAAAGTTTATGACCTAAAATCAGTCATAGTGGACTCTATAATCACAGATGGAATGTTTACAAGAAAGGCATACGAAACCTTTCAACCTGTCTGGAGCTAAGACCAATATTGGACTTTTGCTAAGTGAGACTTTAAGAGCACAAAAAATGTCCAAAAGTGTGTTGGATTTTAAAAGGAGTTTTTAAAGCGTTAATGAAAGGGTTTTCGAAAAAGAGTTAAAAATTTCATCACTAGTGATTAAAACTATATAATTATATTTATTTATTTATTTATTTATTTATTTATTTATTATTTTGTAAATTTTAATAAGAGAAAATTTAAAACTGCAAGTTTAGTGATTTCGCTTTGTACCCTCCGACTGCTGAACTGTTATTTGATTTGGAGTAGCGTGAATTCGACTTATTATATATGAAGTGATATGAATATTTTCGCCGACGGCCAAAAATGAAGAATGAAATTCTAGAAGTCTTCTGTAATTGTTGAACTGTTTTTAATTTTTGTATGCGAAAGTCGAAAACCAAAAAGCCACGAAATTCTTTAAATAATTGCAAATTTCATGTTTTCAATTATCATATTGTCGGTTTGAAAGATGTTCATTCATTGACCATCAAATTAAGGTAAGAATTTTATAAAATCATTAAAATGAATTTCATAAATTTATCCGAAATTTAATTTAAATATTGATTTGAATAATGATAACCATTGAAATATTTCAATAGAATAATATTGAACAAATGGACAAGTGAATAATTAAATGTGCATTTGACAGTCGTGATTAAAATAAAAATTTTATTGAATTTTCATAAAAAGTTATTTTATTCCCTACAGATGGTACATTTTGTTAAAAATCTCGTATAACACCTTAATAAAAGGAATATAAATAATTATAACTTTTTAAAATTTCGAACCCATTTAACTGTAATTCTATTAATGCTCAATCGTTTTCTTCAATTTTTGTTCAATACAGAAAGAATTTGGTACTGATATTTTAAACTCTACTGTAAATACAAGTACATAGCAATACTTATGGTATAATTATTATGATTTTCTCAAATCTATAATAATCATAACATTATGGTTTAGTCGATGAAATTTTCTGATTTTATTCACAAATACATAAATTTTATACAAATACCGACATGTCTAAAATTTCAAAAAATTATTCAGATATATTATATAAACATGTATCTATGTATTCATTTTATTCTATCAAACATATGTTGTGGTTTTAGCGGTTATGCTTAATTATCAACAATATCCCATATTTAGGGTTTTTATTTAGTTTTTGCTGTAAACAATTTATCACATACAGATTTATTAAATGAAAACAAGTAAAAATGCTATATACGGCTATGCTGAATTTTCTATACCCTCCACAACAAATGCGTGTGAAGTGATATACATGAAAAGACGTGTACAATATATTAAAGTTTTTCCGTAAAATAACTTAACTTTAAAACTTAATGAGTTCTGAAAGTAGTTATATTTTTGGCTATAACTTTGTTTCTATTGAACCGATTTTTATTTTTGAAACGCTAACGACATGTTTAAACTGTATACATGTCGTTAGCGAGCTGTTGTAAAATTTTATGAAAATTTTTTGCTTGAACTTAGAGGTTTTAGATATCGGTCTATATTTTTAAATATACTAAAGCGATTTTGGTGGTTTCAAATAGAAAGTTCTTTGGACTATAACAAATACTCAGCCCAAAATTGTTTGAACTCTATCGATAACTGCGGATGTGAGCGTGATAATAATAGACATGCAGAGAGACAGGCAAACAGACAGACAGGCATATCTAAATTTAATAAAATTTTAATTTTATTCAAGAATATATATTCAATACTGGGTCTTTGATGATACCTTCTAAGTATTACACACGGAATGACGAAGTTAACATACCCTCTTCACCACTTGTAATGGTGTACGGTGTAAAAACTGAAAATTTATGTTCGCATATTTCTACATTTATGTTCACATATTCTACATATTTGTGGGAATTTACGTAAAAAAGAAAAAATTAAAATTTTCTTTAAAAGATGAAAAATACAGAAACTTTATTTGATTCAAAACACATAATTTAAAATTTATTTTATTAATTTTTTTTACAAAAATTATTTTCCAGGAGTTTAAATTCAATTTTATAAAAATATCTGCAATAAAATTGATTACATGAAGAAAAAAATAAACCATAAAAACACATTTTAAAAACAATTAAATAAATTGAAAATAAAATCATGTTGCTTTATTGTCAAAACAACTTTATAAAAAAAAGTAAATTTCATTAATTATTAACTAAATTAAGTTATATAACAAAAAGCATTAAAAAAATTAACTTATTTATTGTTTTTCACGTTAAATTTAAATCTCTGCAATTGTTTATTTATGTTATAATAAAAAATACATTTTTATAATAATATTATTTTAGCAGAAAACAAAAAAAAAAAAAATAATAAAATTATTTGGTTTTTATTGAAAAAAATATTTGTTTGGATGACTTCTTAATTTTTTTTAATATTAAATGAAATCAGCATAAAATAGTAATGAATTCTGCAGCCAGTAGGTATTTCCAAGAAAAGTTTTTAGCATATTAGTCTTTCTCATCTAAACTGATACAACACGCGTGGACAAACACCTACTCATGTACACTCCTGTCAATTAATTACCTAGAAACCTAATCCATCCTGTAACCTATTACGTAGATACAGGAGGACTTCATAGGCTATAAACAGTTTCGGTAGGGTCAGGGGATAAGGCACCCCCCCCCCCACACAATGCTATTAATTCTAATACCAATCATTTTTTCAAAGAGTTGTTTTACAGGACTGAATATAGTATGGAAAGGGATTTTAATTGTCGGTTATCTAGAGAACTATTTTAGCGAAAGCTTTGTCCCAATCATTTTCTCAAGGAATTGTTTTACTAGACAAAATGTAGGATGGATTGGATAAAGATAGGAGGTACCCCTATACAAAGAAAATATTATTTTGCTAAATATATTCCTTAGATATTTCATTCTCCCACATAATGTCTTTTTTAATTATCGATATAATAAATATTATTATAATAATTATTATAATTATAATTATAATTATTATTATTATTATTATTATTATTATTATTATTATTATTATTATTATTACATAATTTGGTACATCATTATAGAATATAATAAGATCTTAACCAATTCCAACAGACGAGGTGCTTGTACCAAAATAATAGGACATTACAAGTTTCACTTAGATGTCTTCAAAACTGGACCTGTACTCGAATATATGCTTTTAGTTGCACCAATTCAAGTAAAAATTTTTTTAAAGCACCCATGTAAGACTTCTTTCCGGAAATTGGTTTTAAGTTTAAAAAATTGTAAATGTAGACCAATTCAATTCAAACTCGGTATACAAATTTGTTGACTGCTTTGAATTTCTGTTATTCATATGTCCATAATATTTTGCTATATCTCCAATTTAAGGCTTCTTCCTGGAAAAAGGTTTTTTAGCCTTTAAGACCATTAAACTTGACTCATTTTATTAAAATTCAGCAATATTATTTATCGAACTATTTAAAATGATAAATAAAGGGCCATAATTTTCCATAGCTCTCATTAAAGACCTCTTTCCGTTGTTTTAATACTCAACACCACCAAATGTCGTTGGGGAATTATACTTTTTTGCTGACATTTGAAACATGCAGAAAAAAATAAATATACCGTTCGACTCAGAACCACTTTCTGAGTCGATTTCACAATGTCCGTCTGCATCTCTGTCCTTTCATTTGTCTCTCCTTTAAAATAATCCATGTTCGGTCCAATTGTTATAATAAAAATTACTCAGATTAAGATAAATAAATGAATAAATCGATGTGCATAACAAGACGAGGATCGGTTGATAATTTCTTGTAG
This sequence comes from Cochliomyia hominivorax, assembly GCA_004302925.2. Classification (NCBI taxonomy): domain Eukaryota; kingdom Metazoa; phylum Arthropoda; class Insecta; order Diptera; family Calliphoridae; genus Cochliomyia; species Cochliomyia hominivorax. The sequence continues at coordinate 52,111,642 of PYHX02000413.1, forward strand.
CCCCATATAACCCCCCGAAAATTTATTTTAAAACGCATAAATTTAACTTAAATCTTAGTGTCACAATAATGTACTACACACTTAAGAATAAATCAGTAAATCAAATTATAATATAGTCGTTCATTTATTTTTCGTAACCACTATTTTTAACCGATGATGTGGTGTAGGGTATTAGATAGTCGGGCTTGACCTACTATGCATTTTTACTTGTTTTTTTTTTGTTATTTTGTAATTTTATTTAAACTGTCATTAATATATGAATCTAACTTGAGAATAATCAGATCAATGATGAACGTATTACTGCCATCTATTCAAATATATATTACCCTATGAGGAGATCGTATCGTAAATATTTGGAATGATTCAGCTGTTTTCATATAACCATATTCACCTTAAGTTTGAACGCAATATAAACTGGAATCCTTTTGATATTAAAGATATTAAAACATTTATTTTAGTAGTACTTTTTTCTTTATCAACATGTAATGTTTTAAAAGGCACAATTTGTCTGATTAAAACTATATCTTTATTGCTACTATATTTTGCTTTTTGTTAAATAGCAGTTTATATACGACTAAGAACTTAAAAGTGTTTTATTTTACATTTTATGAACATAAAATATACCAAGCAAAAATAAACTTTTGTAAAAATATCACTTTACCTCAACACAAACAATAAAGGAGTAACCCAGCAAACATATAAATTTCAAAGTAAACACGCAAAAAGGATGATAAATAAGCTTTAGGCTACAGTTAATAGAAAATGGCAATTTATATTACAAATTTTAGGGGAAAAGGATATAAGTTTTGTCCCTTTGAAATATTTTATAATAAATTTGTTGGGTTATTATGTTCTACATGAAGTATACATATATTTAATATTTATATATGTGGACTCCTTAACCCATACATATAACTCAAATACACTCACTTGTGTACATTAAACATATATATGTACACATGTCACCACAAACATAATACATGTTCGTATACAACTCTTGCTACTTAAAAAGTGCCATAATTTTTAACCAAAAAGGAAAATAAGAGAAAAAAAACGTTTCATTTCCGTTATGGTAGTTTTCTTCAACGTTTTGTTTTATTTTCTATTTATTATTACTCTTTTTTTCGCCAAGTAGAGCACTTTTTTCGGTAGTTTGAACAGTTTATTGTTTAACTTGTTAGCGCACGTTTATTATAAACAAAAAATGAAAAAGAGAATAAAAAACGTTATGTGTGTGACACGATAACTGCAACAAGAAAATGGCAAAAACTTGGGAAAAATAGCAGGACAAAAGGAATAAAATTACCAAAGGAATAACAACAGAAAATTTATAAAAAAAACAACTTTACAAAAAATCCATGGTTTTCATTTCATTCTGGTCATATTCGGTATTTTATATTTCAATAATAAACATCTGTAGAAATCGTCGTTTATTAAGTTTGTGACATTCAAAAATACTTAATTGAAAATTGGATATATTCCTAATTACTGGTATGCAATAATCACCTTAAACACCCATAATTACCTATTTTTGCAAAAAGCACTGAGATCGAAAAACTCTTAACACACGTTTTTCATTAAAATTTTTACACAAATGTATTTTTTGATTATTTTACTTGATGAAATTACCTTTGTAAATCATGTCAGTTATTATGATTTATTTTGAACAGAATATTGTTAATCTGATTAAAATGAGTGACTATGATAACAGCGACTTAAACATATTAAATATTTTCAAGAAAATCCAACTTGGTCCTACACAAAGTTGACCAGCCGTCAAACTGTTTCCAATATTATTAAACAGTGCAAAAAACTTTTCCGTTAATAGAAAATCTGATTCAAGAAGAGGAAGAAGAAATGGTCCACGTGATTTTCTAAAACCAACAAATAGAAATCATTTTCAAAAAAGAGCTCTGAACATATCCTGTAAGAAAGCCGCCAGGTTAGCGCAGTGCTTGGACTTTTTGATACGAAAAATCAAAAGTTTACAAGATTCAAAACATTCCTAACAGGAAAGCTACTAAAAATTGAGAGGCCAAAAACAGAGAACGAAAATTGAAGTCAAGTTAAAAAACAACATTCAAGCTGCATTATGGATGACGAAACATATATTCTGGTAGAGTATTAAAAAGATGATAAGGTCCCAAAAGCAGTCAAGTTTTCCCAAATATTCTTGATATATGGAAAGTAATATGTAGTTGTGCCAAAAATACCATCACTTACAAGGGGCTCTATAAATACCGAAATTTACATCAAGGAATGTTGGCAAAAAAAGACTACTTCCATTGAGACATCCTAACATCCTGTCACTATGGTAAACAAGTCCTTGAGTGGTTCAATAACAATAATGTGGTACTGCACAGAGCTAAGACCAGTGTAGAAAGTTTGATCTTATGTAAAAAGAAAATGAAATGCACAAAAGAAGTGTCCAAATGTGTGATAGATTTTAAATGGAAATGGACGACCTGTTCGAGTTAACTGACAGAAAGCTCTATAAAATTTGTATGGAAGGGTTTCCCAAAAAGGTTGACAATTATATTTTTTTCATAATTTGTATTAATAATAATCAAAATAAAAATTAAATATGTTTGTTAAGTAGTTTCGTTTTTCTTAACATATGTATGCTGAAAATTTTTCGATCTCAGTCCTTATAACACAAATAGTACAAAATTATCTATAATTGATAAAATTAGAATTTTAATTTCGTTATTAAATCCCACAAATCATTTTTGTCATTGTTCGACCCACAACAATGGTATTTTTAGTTCGTTTATGTCCAAGTATAACTATGCAACTTGTATTCTCTTGTTATCCTTAATTGTTGTTGTTATTCTTTGTATATTTTATTCCTTTTTAACCAGCTAAAAATAGCATGAATTTAGGTCACAGGTGAAAACCATTTTAAAACATTTAGGGGATTGTAGTGATGTCGTAAAAAGTTTTTTTGGCGTTTTTTTAGTTAACAAGACATTTTAAAAGAATCTGTTCTTTTTAAGTGACACCTTTCTTTAGTGATTTTAACATTAAAAAAATATGAACAACAATTCTTGTCATAATTGTTGTTCATATCTTTTTTCATGTTTTTTTAGTTACGCCCTCTATCATAACAACGATAAATTACATTCGCTCTCCATTTGTGAAATTCTATAATATATTTTTAGCTCCATAATATAGAGGAAATTATCTGTGTCTGTTGGCTGGAAGAATTTCAGCATCCACACTAATAAATTAAAAATATACAACAAATACCTTAACAATTCCAATTTAACTATTTTTAATTTTTCATATCCTGAAGGTTTTAAATCCATGAAATCCGCAGGATCATTGGATTTTAAACAGATGCACTTTGTTGAACAAAATTGTCTTAATTTAATATCTCGAAAGAAATTTCACAAATTACAACGTATATTAAAAAACTTGCAACGGGAATTTTTCTAAATCCCTCTGATCTGTTCAAAAAATTTTCTGTAAAACCATTTGGTGAATTTGGAAACTTAAGGTGAAATAATTCTTAAGATATTCCATATTTAATAACTGGTTTATATGGGGTTGATTATAAATTTTAACTACAAAAGCACCATGCTCTTATCTGTCCTATATCTTTTTACCACTACAACTCTTTAAGAAAGTGATTGGAATATTTTGTGTAATAAATCAGTTCCAAAAGAAAGTAATTGAAATAAAATCTAAATACTCTCACTTCAATAGTTCTTTAGATATCCTATCAATATTTACTTAATATGTGGGCTATATTGAACATTTACTACATCCATCCAAAATTGTTAGCACTTAAACAGTTCCTTGAGAAAGTAATTGGCACAAAATTTTCTCTGCAGTTGTTCATTAGATATTACATTATCAAGATTTGCTTTGTATGGGGTGCACCACTTCCTCTGGTCGGTTATATTGTCCAGTGAAACAGATTCTTACGAAAATGATTGGGAACAAATTTGTGAACATTGTATGGGTGTACCCCTCCTGCTGTACTTACCCGTTCCACAGTAAAAGAGATCCTTGAAAAATTAATTGAAACCAAATTTAAGAACTCTCGATGGTACAATAGTTTAGATATTTCACAATCAATATTTACTTTGTAGGGGCGGTATCCCTCCCCCTGAATCTATCCGTCCTATATTTTGAGAACTATCGCTGTTATAGTTTTTTAGATATTCGATAATCTATATTTACTTTGTATAGTGGTTTTATCGGAATTTTTTACAGTCTATTTTACTAAAGTGGATATTAGAATCATTCTAAAGTGTATATTAGAAATCGATCCAGTAGTTAAGCTGTCTGTAAGTTCCAAACAAACAAACACAGATTCGTTTTTATACCCTAAATCACTATAGGTGATGGGAGTATATTGCGTTTGTGAGGATGTTTGTAAAGGGCAGAAAAATCTACGTAGAATTACTTTCTGAGTCGATTTAACCATTTCCGTCTGTCCGTCTGGTTATCAACGTAAAGTTTGTTCGCAGTTTTGAACATATCTTTATGAAACTTGGCATGTAATATTATTTTGTAACAAGGACGACGTCATTGAAATTGGTGATTTTGATTGGTTTATTATATCATATTGGCCCCATACAAATGTCCTACTGGAATGGGGCTTTTGGCCTTTACATTCCTTAATATAAAACTATTTTGACTAAACTTAAGTTCTTAAGTATTCTAAAACGATATGCTAATTTATACAAATGTTGGTTCATTATTTCTCATTGGTCTCATACAACCCAGTCATCTCAACCAAATATGTAATGATGGGGTTGGGCTTCAGCGACTATAACATTTTTATTTATTATATTATGTATAAAAATTTATAACCACAAACCCAATATAACTTCTTCAAGTCCTCTTGTTTCTCTTAAGATATAGTTACCTCCAATAATTGTCTTCTTTATAAATAAAAATCCAAAAAATCTAGTTTTTGGAAAACATGAAAAAAACTTCTGACCGACATAGTTAATTCGACTACGATTTCGATTTAGTTCAAGATATACTTTGTGATAGATGATTCGTTTTGGCGCTACACAGAGAGTAACTAATAATATATTCCTCCTTCACCACTTGTAGTGGATGATGTAAAAATGTTAACATTCAAAACTCAATCAATTAATTTTTAAGTACTGTAAGTAAAATGCATCTTTACATTTTAGCATATGTATGTTTTTTGATCATCACTTGATTTGCTTCATTTGCGAAAAAGAACTTTTGATGCTAACAAGTTTTCAAAAGAATACATTCTCTAAAGGTATATCTCACTCAGAGTAAAAGTAAAAACTGAATAAAATGGTGAACTTTCAAATTGTTTGTGATGTCTTACTACTGGTGCAGATAATGGAGTTGTATACAAATTTATGTGTGCAGTAAAATTTCAGCAGACTCATAATTCCTCGAATTTAATACAAATGAAAAAATGTAGTTTTTATTGTTATATAGGTGATGGGTTCTAGTACTATAGAATACAGTTATAACGAATTGTTTTTTTTAATATTATATAATTAATTGGTGCATATGTTTACACATAGAAAACAGCTTAATATGAAGTTCACAGTTTTCAGATAGGAATAATTATTAGATTTTACATTATTGCACATATTGAAATAAAATTGGACATCTGCAAATCAACAATCGATAAATCACAAAGTAAAACGTACACTTATTTCTTTCTGTGTCTAAGAACAATATTCCTTGTGATATTGTTGCTTATAATGAATACTCTGGCTTCTACGAAAGCTATTTTCTTTAGAAATTAAAGCTTCCAGACGATGAAAAAGCAAAACAAAACACAAATTCATATTCTTGGTCCATATCAAATTACAACTCGATTGTTAGATGGTTCTGTAGAAAATGTTTGTGTAACACAAAAAAAAATCAAAATAATTGATCTGATGAAAATAATATTCATACATTTGGATACATCAATAAACTAATTAAACAATTTATAGACCATATAACAACCCTTGTAAAATTCTTTGATCTCCGGAAATTATCCCCAGGTAATAATGTCTTAATCAGTTTAGTATCATTAGCCAGGGATCACTTTCTATCTAATCAGTAAAATCGTAAATAGTGAAAACTTCATAACGAAGAGTTGTAGATTAAATTTTGAGAAATAAACTTCGTATTTGTAATCTGCCCGTAGACAGAATTACTAAATCTTTGAAAGGTGCAAAACTGGTGCATAAATTTCAACAAGAGTTAATAATAATTTCGTATTTTTTATGTAAGTTATTAATAATAGTACGTTCTGGTTTTGAGGTACAGTTTTCCAATAAGGATGCTTATTTTAGATGAAACAAATAATATTCTAATGGGACAAGTTATGTGATAAATGGTTGGTGAACAAAAATTTTCAAAAACATTCTAATGTGATTGTCTGTCTTATTTCCCATATATAATATATAATACAAAATATCATTTTCAACAGATTAATTATACAGCTCTACTTTGGCGTTATGTGTATTCGGCTTAACCTTTAGTATCAAGCATCATTTCCGAAATTGTCTAGCCTTTTGGTTTCATCTCATATGGAACTCACTTACATTACTTTTTTATGTAATGCTTTTTTACGCTTATTTTCATCTTTATCGAGTTAGGGTTTTTCATTTAACCTGATCTTTCATAAGTTTTTATCGAAAAGTGTAGCTATGACCATTTTTGTTACGTAAACCATCGTTCGACACCTTTTAAAATTGTTGCACATTGACCGTTCGTTTTTTAAAAAAGGGTAAAACTTCAGATACAAACATCTTCACAGACTCATAGTAAACCATTGTTATGCTATAAAATGCTCAATGCGAACTAATGGCCCTGTTATTGATTTTGTGTCTAATCCACATGTTCCGGCTTTGGGCACAAAAGAAATTGACGTTGATGGCTCCTTTGTTTCACTACACAAAACAACATTCTTCCGATTTCGATTAATTTTGAGCAGGACCAACTCTACTATCCGAAAAAAAATAACTAAAACATTACCACTCCGTGTCTTTAATAGACCTCGAATGTAGTCGATTTACTTTTATTCTTCTTATATAAAATCTCCATCTTAACTGAATTGGTTAAATTTAGACTCACAACTAAATAAAAGGAACCAATATAGACCAATTCCGTTTTATTTAGTGCTGCATGTAATTAATACAAATAAACTCAGACTGATTGGGTCTCTTAAAAAGAACAGAGGAAAAGTGTGAACGTTCAAGTAGGTTGTAGTATTTTGATTAGAAACTGTGCTTCAGGACTTTTGTGGCCACTCATATATAATACTAAATTGATTGAAATACACCCCTTCGATGGATGTCTAACCACAGCAATGATCTGCAGCATATATTAAAGATGATAAAAAATCAAATTGCAGCTAATAAGATCCACCGTAGTCCAGGATTTTAACTAACTTTTTTGGCACTTTGAAATGCTGAATTGGAACATGACGCTTAAAACATAAATTGATGAAGATTAACTTCTCAAGATTTTAGTGAAAAGGTATGGTCTCACCTATTTTAAAGTATTTTATACGCAAAAAACGAACAATGACTTTGAGTTCATTATAACCGTATTCGACTCTAAATAGACCATACGTGTTTTAAGAAATCAAGAAAGAACATAGTAATATACATATGTTATTTGTCCCAACAGTGATGGGCAAAAGTGTAGTGGTTATAAAGCGAATTAAACTTTTCAATCTTTAAATTAATTTTTGAAGAATATTATTTTTTTGTACTTAAATGCTATAAATTTTAACATCCTTTAAATGTCAATTTTTGTCAAAAGAAAAGAATAATTTCTTAATTTTTTTCTTTTTTTTGAAGAAATTTTTAACAATTTAATTATAAAATATGTAAAATAAATATTATTAAAGGCAAATAAAAAACATTAAAATAAACTTTTGTAATAAACTTTGCAATTGAACATGTCTGTAGAAATTTTCGACATATTTATTTCACACACACACACACAAAAGAAAATAAGAGAAAAATGTTTTACCTCACAACATGTTTTTTACATTTCATTCTTGAGAGTTTTTTTATAAAACTTTTTCTGATACCCTACAGAACTAAATACCTGGTTTGTGATGTTGTAAACTTCGACAATTGTGAATTTTTCAGCAAATTCAAAAAAATACTTTCTGATATTCTCATTCCACCGAATTTGAACTGTAAACTGTTTTTCTGGTACACTAGAGAACTGTACATCTGGCTTGTGATGTCCTAAACTTTGGTTATTGTAAATTTTTTAATTCAAAAAATTCAAAAATCCCTTCTCCTTCGACTGAACTTGATATACAAACACTAAAATGAAAAAGGATTTTTTATATATAAAACTATAAGACTATGAATACTCTGGAGAAGGTTGGAAACACATTAAATAAATAACTTATCTGATCAAATATATATGAAACCTACTTCCAATAACCACTTATGGAGGAATACTTCAAATTTAATGCTATATATTCTATATATATTACTGAACATGTGAAGTTTATCATCAAGTCGATTAAAACCACCTATAAAAGTTTTTCTCGTGAAAACAACATTCACATTGTCTCTACATACACCTGACTACAAAATATCCTCTAGAATCGAGCGCATATGCCACGAATGTGCATAAGTAAATGTAAAAAGTTTTTCTCGCAAAATATGTAATATTCTTTGTATTTTATTGGCATTCTGAACAATTTCGAAGAAAAAATTTTCAACAAATACTTATATAACATTTCTTGTTTTTATTTTTTCAGCGCTATTTTTGAGGGAACATAACATAAATTCAGTTTTGTTTTTATATTAAGAATTTTTGCAATTTTACCCAAAATATTATCTATATAATTTAAAATACATTGAATATTTTATGCCACCTGTAGTAATTTCGGTGCATAAATAGTATTTATGTATTTTGTATATTATTTTGTTGTAATTACAATCCTAAAGTATCATATTGTGCATAATGTGCATAACATACTTTACTGTAAGCGCATAAAGTTCTTTATATATATTTTAAATATTAATGGAGTAAAATGTTTGCTAAAGAGTATAATTGAACAATAAATTATAGTAATGATGTCATTGCAATAATTGTAATCCAATAAAAATCAATTACATTAAAATAATATATAATATGATAATATTATTATTATAATTATTGTTTTACATACTGATTGAAAATAGTAGAATTAAATTTTTAGTGAATAAAATTTCTATTGAAATTCATACACAAATTAAAATCTCAATATATTTGATCTCATCTATTTTAAAGTCATTACAATATTTGAGGGATATTGAAGTAACAATCATTAATTTCCTAACTGTTGTGATCAATTAAAGTTTCTGTCATACCACCACAAAGATGATAAGAGTATATTAAATTTGTCATTAAGTTACATCAAGAGGCAATCATTTAAGACCATAAAATATGCCTTTTTTGTATTTAATCTAAATTTGTCTGTCTTTTGGAGACACATTCACACATCTGGAGTACTTGCCCGAACTCAATAAAATTTGGCGACATTGTTTGTTGTTGTCCTTCACTGAAGCAAAAAAGTAGTAAATACAACAAAAAAGGTTGTAGAATTGAAGAAAAATGGGTTATATATCAGCCAACGAAAGCAGTATTCATAACGAAAATTTTTGTTAATTTTGTTTTTTTGTTCGTTAAAATCTATTAAAACGATCTTGAGTATACATTACAAGTTTAACTAATATCGGTTCATATTTAGCCTCTTTTCGGAAAATAATTTTGAGTTTATAAAACCCTTAAATTGAGATTTGGTACAATTACTTTTTAGGCCTTTTTTAGCATTTAATATATGTACGCAACTTGACAGTTATCCGGTCATATTCGATTGAAATACCTTTTTGATGGACCTTCCTGGAATAAGGTTTTAAAGGCTTAAGCTGATGAAAAACTGATTATCGTATTGGTACAATTTAGCAGAAGTTTAAGTGAGTTTCAGTTTTGTCATTGTAGAATCATAGCAGACCGAATCATAGGTTACCATAGCAGCACATTATTGTTCAGAAAAATATTTAAAAGTACCCAGATTTTGAATTCTCAAAAATGTTGATTTTTGTAAGTTGTAAGATTCTTTTTGAGATTAAAAAATCCATAATTAAAAGCACCTAATTTTCAATTCGCATTTTTGCCACCATAAATCTTACAATTCTTACATTTTAAGCTTGAAGCCTATAGATTCAATCTGTTTGAAGGACAATCAGTAACGTTACTATTATAAAATCTTTTACTTTAGTTATCTCTAGTTTTTATACCCTCCACCACTACAAGTGGTGAAGAGGGCATATTAACTTTATCATTCCTTGTGTAACCCTAAGAAGGAATTATCTCCCCATAATGTATATATATTCTTGCATCAAATCAAAATCTGAAGCTATTTATCAATGTCCATCTGACTTAACCGTCTATTTTTGGCACGCTCAAGTCAAGAATATTTGGCACATCTCAGTGAAATTTGTTACAGTCCTGAGAAGTTTTCATTTTAAAAGAGTATATTGCATATATTTTTAAAGTGTATGTGTGACTGTGTATCTATGAAAAAAAAACGTATTTATTTCACACGTGGTGGAGGGTATTGAAGAATCGTCGTAGACGAATATAGCACTCTTTTTATTTATATTAATTTCTGTACATATTCTTACTAATCAACAGGCAACCGGATATTAACTACACTGCCCACTAACATGTCCAATATAATTAATATTTAAGGCACAATATTATTTTGATAAACAATTTCAATGTTATTTACAACATAACATTTGCTGTAAATAGCAGAGACCTCATTTCTATATAACATATCTTGTTAAAACTTCCTCCACATATTTTCATGCACACATACATATATGTATGTGTTAATAATTGCAATTTCCGTCTTTCGTCAGCCGTAATTACAAAGCGTTATTAATCTACATGTATGTGTGTTACACACGCAAAAACATACTCCTCTAAATTTATATTATGAATTTGTATAAAACGCCCACTCATTGAATCAATCACCCTCGTATAAAGTAATACTGCATACAAATATATTTAGTGTTTCATATACAAACAAATGTTAGCATATATACGTACATATTTAAATGGAATTATACCCAATAGATATTTACATATGAAGATTTAAGTGCAAAAAAAAAAAAAAAATCTAAATTAAATATATTGATGTTGTTTTTGCGTATATAGAAAATTTATTAAGGTTTTATTTTAAATAATGGAACTACCGAAGGATGTTAATTTAAGTTATTTAACATAAATTAGAATAACTAATGAAATATTCTGAAATAAATGAGAATAATTTATTAAGATTTATCAAAACTCAGTATCAAACAATACCAATATTACTTTGGAAATAATTGTCTTAATATAAAGATTTCTGTAATCAATGTGAGCTCCATGTAGGTTTTAAACTAAATTATACTACACACAGAAAAAAAAACTTGAAGCAAAATTAATGTTATTTGAAATTGACTACATTTTTTCTTTCAATTGAAGTTAAACGTTTTTAAATTTAGGTGAAATAATATTGTAAATCTTTCGATATTAATTTATAGAATTATACAACAATATTTTTTAATTACTTTAGTACGTTTAAATCTATACTGAATGAAAAAATAACATTTGCTTAAATCAATTATGTTTAATGTTGATTTTGCTTAAAGTTTTTCTCTGAAGTTCTTACCAAATGAAGCCATTCAAAATATATCAGAGTAACAAAACAATCTGAAAAAAATAGTAACATTTTCTATAATCAACTATGTTCAACGTTGATTTTACTCCAAGTTTATTCTAACACAAAGCTATTTTATATGTATCAAAATAATAAAACAATCTCTTGATATTGCAAAATTCCGAACTTGATATGAAAGTTTATAAACCCAAACCCAGGAAAAACGTTTTGAATTGCATAAATAATAGTTTGTTTTGATAAAATCATGCACGAGTAAGAATTAAAGCTTATAAAGGTCTCAAGACCTACATGCAATTTGACGCAAAACAGTTTCTGAAACATATAAAATTCAAGAATTTTAAAATTATATATTTAAAATACATTATTAGTGCAATAAATAAAAAGAAGCGTTTAGATTTTAAGAGATGATGGTCAAGTACACGATGAGCTAATTCTATAGAGCAATGAAAGCAAACGTAATTCTTTTAACTTCCATGAAATGTATTTTGTACTCAAAACATCTAGGCTTTGCATTGCTCAGATCATCTGTGAATAAAATTTATTTCATCAAAGATAAAGAAATTATATTGGCTTTCATTACACTACAAGACATTAACTCACCGTTTATTTGATGATACTGAATTTTAAACGCTTCTTTTTATTGATTGCTCTTATAATGTATTTCTTCTCTAGTAATTGGTTGCTTTTTGCAAACGGATGGGCTGACATAAACGCATTTTATGCCAGCAAATATTAAGTATGTTTTAAATATTTTCATATTAAGAGGGTCTGACAATATAAGGTGCAATTCATTGTGCCTGAATTGACTTAATACGAATATACGAAGTTATGCGAATCGGAAGGTCAAAAAGCAGCCTGGAAGTATTTATCGTTATTTTGTGTTCTTCTTGATACATAATTACAAATTATACTGACCGTCTCACACTTTCCAACTTGTTTAAAGTAATTTACTTCAAATTAAAGTTCAAAAAAAGTTGTCTTCTTTTTTGTTGTTTATTGGGTTACTGTAATTATACACACATAAGCATCTTAAATACTTATTCTTACAAATGAAATAAATACAATCAAAATGAACACCTACAATAAAAGAACAAAAATGTAATAAAAAGAAGGAAAAACTGCAAATAAAAACTTAAAGAGGCGAACAAAAATTATTAAAGAAGAAAAACGTAAACTTACAAAAGTTTTTTTTTATGAAATGAGAACTACTTTTCACATGATGTTTAACATCAACGGCAACTTCAAGAGGAGAAATTGAGATAAACACAAACAAACATACACTATGGAAATATATATGAATGTGCGATATTTTACTTTTTCATCGCAAATTTTTATTTTTCATGCTAAGAATAACAAGCAAAAAATAAAATGAAAAGAAAGAAAACTTCATTCATAAATATAAGTGAATATGTACAGTCTCGAACAAAACTATTGGTACAGCAAGCATTTTTTTTAATTTATAATATAACAAAATTTTAGAAGAAAATATCGTCAATACTAAATACAGTCATAAGTGGTTTGACTAATAGAATAATTTGCTAAAAAAAGGTCTCATAAAACATCGGTATAATCTCGAGCATCAATTTTGGATTATTTTTATTTTAATTTGACCAGGGGGAAAGCCCCCTTCCAAATATCACTTACCTATGAAGAGTAATGAATGGAATTATTGCTGAATTTTGTTGATAACGCTTTATATTTGGGACTTTTATTACCTTAAAACTCCATTCCGGAAGGTCTTTTGTATGGGAGCTACCTGATATATTAGACTGAATATGACCAATTTTAAAAGATTTCGTAATATACCGAACAGACATCATTACATCCGCTCAGAAAATGATTTTTTTTCAAACGGTATACTCGGATGTGGGTGTTACACTATTCTTTCTCTATGTTATATACATCAGCAGAAACGCATAATACCCAACCACCTACAGTGGTAATTGCTGCTGAAATTCAAGAGGAATATAACAAAAATATTTACCCCGTCATTAATGGAAGAGTCCTGCGTTAAGCCAGTTTTAATGCTAGACGTAATCACTAATCTCTTCAATAAACCAAATTAAGCGTTTAGGGTGTATGCAAGAGTTTAAAAGCAAACTTATTACATATTGGAATCAGGAGCTTTTCTCCAATGAAAGCAAATTTAATATATTTCGTAATGATAGTCCAATCTGATCTTAAAAAAGCGTTAAAATAAGAATATATAAAAACTGAGGAGGAGATTACAAGAAATTTAAACCATCCAATACCAAAGCGTTTGGATAAATTTATGAAGCAAACAGGTTTGCTCATCCCCCAATTATAGTCTGAACTATTTTTTGGCCAATACTATTATTCGACAAATTCCAGTTAGTATGATTTAAAATGCACTAAAATTAATAAAAAATATTTTTGGATATAAACCTAAAAACGCAATTGTTTACTACATTATTAAACGTTATAGTTTTGTTCGGTACTGTATATTTTCTGTATAGAGAACTTACAGGTATACACACACGCGTGACCGACATTTTTTCTGGATATATGGAAGATATAATTTCTTATTTAAGATTTTTTTAATCAGTTTAAAATCTATTAGTTATGGGAGGAAAAAATTTAAAATATTCAAATCTCTTATGCATTACCCAGTAATGCCTTGCGGAAGTCATTAAATTATTAAATTAATACAATTTCCTCTATTAATTGCAGATGAAAAAATCCTATAAATTTCTTCATAAAAATATCTTTTCAATATTTAAACTTTATTTTTTATTTGGTTACGTTGATTTCTAAATACAAAAGCAAAAAAACGTATAAAGTTAACATACATACACACATCCTGTATTTTGAAGTATATAATACTTTTAATTAAATTGCAACGAACAAGTACATACTTTATGTCAAATGGAGTAAAATATAAAAAGCCTTAAAGGATCAAAAGATATTATCTTCACCATGCAGACTTTTGTATATGAAATGCCATTTTCTTATATTATTTGAGTACAGCGTTTTCTTTCAATTTATTTGAAAATATAAAAAATTACTTATAAGAAAAAATTAAGGACACGTTTAATAAGGACAGTACATATGCAGTCCAAGTTTTAACACCAATAATGAAGTTGTACAATCATAATATAATTTATTTGACCGAAAATTTAAGTAAAGCGATTGAAGTCACATGCAAATAAACTCTAACGCTTTGAGAACTTAATAAAATTTATTAAAGTTTTTTTCGAAATCCACTAAGTTTTGATGAAGCCTGTGGGCTGATCCTTGCCACTAGCTCATAAGTATTTTCTTCACAATCATTCCCGAAAAAAATTTCTTAATAAAAGAATAAAAAAACAAGTAAAAATTTTATAGCCGACTATATATATCGACTATTTGATACCCTACACTGGATTGTTAGTTGTAAATATCTGCTACGAAAAAATTATGAATATCCCTCGTATAATTTGCATTTCTTATTATGCTTATGTGTGCAATAGATCATTATGATACTAACATTAATGTGAAATTTATATGTTTTAAAGAGAATTTTTTCTTTAGAATTATATGAGAATTGGAAAAAATTATGTACTGACCCTCGCTTAATTTCGCACAGCTGTTTTAGCTTTAATTTATCTCATTTATGACTAAATATTTTACAATGCCCTCGCATATGTGCGATTTTTGAGTTTCAAAGTGATATTTGTGGTTGTATGGGACCTATACGAAATAATGGACCACTCCTCGCATAATGTAGTACATTTTAAGAATTATTTTTCTACAATTTGGTTAAAATCGTTTTACTTTTAGAAATTTTATGGGCTAAAAACCATTCCAGGAAACATTTCTATGGCACCTATATGAAATAAAAGACCGATCATAACCAATTGCAATAGGCATCGTCCTTGGGAAAAAATAATGATATGTTGAAAATTTTATTAAGATATCTTCAAAACTGCAACCTGTACTATGCGATCATGCCTATATCGACTCAGAAAGCGATTATGAGTCGAACTGTATACTTAAAAGTGATCGTAGGACTATTTTTTCTGCTTGTTTCAAGCATCTGCACAAATAATACCACCACCACCTATGGTGGTGTATAACTACAAACTTCAGAAAAAATAGTCTTATTGTAATATTGAAAAAAATATAAAGTCCAGAAAAAATACTCCCATTGGGATTTGGAAAAATCTTAAAAAATAATATTTCTTTCAAAATTCATTTTCATTCCGTTTTCAACGCCAAGAAGGAATTATATAAATATTGATATCGTATATCTCCGAAAATTCCAAGGTCAATTTCTTGAAATTTTGCACGTAGATAAAGCCTATTTTAATTTTTTAGGAATAAACACATTTTGGATAATAAAAATATAGCATATCTCATCCGAAATTAAAATTGAAGCTTTTTAAAGAGAGGCAACTTAAGGGTACTTTTTTAACGTAAAAGATATTTTTCATATCTTTGATGTTTGATTTATTCATGCGATCAAATGTTCTTTTTGTTTTTTATTACTAAAAATAATATTTTATAAATTTCTGTTTTTTATTAAAGAAAAAGTTAATTTTGAATGGAAAAAAAAAACAATTTTATTGAAAACTTTTCTTATTTAATCCATAAATTTCATAACGTGTTAAGATTCCCATTTGAACTCTTCTGTTCGAACAAGAAAAGTTATAAATTAATTTTTTTCATGACCAAAGATGTTCCAATAGAGAAATTTGTCGTAAAGATATACACTCCAAAATGCGGTGCCTAATTTCTTTAAGGTAAGACAAAATTATGATGTTTGGGAACTACCAAGGGAAAATACAAATAAACGGAAAAGAGATAAATCCCATGAAATAAGAAGCAAACCTTAATAAATTGAATTACGCAATTAAAGAACAAAGAGATCAAACGATGTTCGTTTGTCGAAACGTAATTTCGGCCGTGGTAGTTTTATTTCTACAACTACCACCGTTCCAACAAAAATGAATACCACACTCTATAACGAATTGCTGGAAGATGCTCTTTGCCCTTTTGTGGGTGGCCGGCTTGAAGTCCGGGCTTAAACCTAATGCAAATATTGTGCGAATACATGACCCGTAAAGTTTATACAAATAATGCCAAAAATGAAGCTTAAGAAAGGAATCAATGCCATACGGTATATTTGAGGTAATCCAAAAGGAACTTACCATTATCCACAATACCATAGCGAGTAATAGAACACTAATGAAATTCCTAGTGTATTCCAATTAAGAGATTATTTACAACTATTATATATAAAAATTTCTTTTGTCTGAGTTCACTGATGAATTTCTGGAAAATTATAAAAAACAAGTAAGAATACTAATTCGGCTAGCCGAAT
Source organism: Cochliomyia hominivorax (assembly GCA_004302925.2). Taxonomy (NCBI): domain Eukaryota; kingdom Metazoa; phylum Arthropoda; class Insecta; order Diptera; family Calliphoridae; genus Cochliomyia; species Cochliomyia hominivorax. Next base: position 52,128,654 of record PYHX02000413.1, read on the forward strand.
CTTCAGAACCCTCCACCACACTAACAACCTTATAAAAAATATAACCGTTTTTCTTAAATACAACACAGAATCAATAATGAGCCATAAAATTCTTTATGTTTTTGGTTATAACAGTTTTTGCTCGAATTTTGAAGTACATAAAAATTTATGTTCATTCTAATTTGTCTATTTCTAACAGTTTTACGAAAATTCTTCCATGGAACTTTGAGGTTACCTCAGATATCGGTCGACGTCTTTTAAAATACTAAACGAATTTTGCCAATTTTAAACAGGAAACTAAAGGACTAAAATAAACACTCAGGTCATTTCATTGAGCGCTGTTAATAATTACGGATATGAGTGAGCCAACAGACAGACAGTCATGCATTCAGACGGACATAACTCGACTCAAATTTTGATTTGATGCAAGTGTATTATAGGTTTTAAGGTAATTCCTTCTTAGTGTTACACAAAGTTAACACACCCTCTTCACCACATGTATGTTGGAGGGTATAAAAAGCGATTATAGGCCTGACCACTTAGGAGCCTCTATTATTTGAAAGAACCCCGCTAATTTTGGGGATCAAGAGTAGTAATTTCCTCAAAGAATACAGAGTGAGCTTCCACAAAATAATCCTTACTGTCCAAAACAATAACATGTACCAAACTTTATCAAGATATCTCTTATATTGCTACCTATAGAGAGATCAATACGTAGCTATGCTCATTTTGTCTGTCTTTTAATATTCGGTGATATATATTGAATTAAAGTTGTTTCTCAAATTAACTTCATAAAAAATACCTTGTTTAATTTAACCTTTATTCCTGGTAACAAGATATTTTCATCAACTAAAATAATTAATTAAAACATATTTTCACTTACCTCAAATTAAATCAAAATAAGTATATGGAAAAAAATATGTAAATAATTTAACTTCCACATGAATTACGTGATTTGTTTAACTTAAACTTTAGTTTTTCACATTATTTTCATGTTAATAATGAGGAGGAGCAAAATGAAAATTTACTTTAATCAAAAATTAATTTAATTCCGGGATAATATAACATACTCTTATACATACAGCAACTGACTCCTTTTATTAAACTAATATTTTAAAAAAAAGTTATTTTTTTATCATCACTTGTTATTTACATGTATTGTATACTTGTATTAGTATATGTAAGTTTTCTACATTTGAAGAAACTTTTGATGTATAGTTTAGTGAATGAATTATTACATGTGTGTGTTGAAAAGAGAGAAGTTTGTGTATGTACGTAAGTATGTGTAGTGGCAGCTACATGCTCTCTTTCAACTTTCAAAGTGTACATAATCAATTAAGTTAATTTACGAGTTGGATAGGTACTTATTTAATGTAAAATAACTGAAATTTGTTACTTCACCATTACCACAACACACACCATCACACTACTATAATTTAACATTTTTTGGTATCGTTTCTGAATCATGTTGCCACTATGTGCCAAAATATATACATTTTACATTTTATTTCCGCTTACTAGAACGAAAACTCATTCACTTCCATTAACGAAAAATACAAAAATATAAAAGAAAAAAGTAAAAAACATTTTAAAAAATAAAAAAAGAATTTTTAAAATAAGGAATGAGTTAAGTTTATTAAGTTTTCTTAAAAAGTAATTAGAGAAAAAAATTAAAAAAAAATTGCTGCCTTCTTAGCACCTTAGGTGGTTGGGGTATTGCGCAAATATTTGTAACGCAGTGAAAAACTAAAAGGTGGGGTACCTTAAAGTGGTCTCAGAATCGCTTTCATAATCATTTTAACGATGTCCGTTCATCCGGTTGTCTGCTGTGAATATGATCTTTTTACCAACAACGAAATTTTTTATCAAAATGTGAAACTGTGCCGAATCTTTATAATGAAAGGAATTTTCTATATAAATTGCAATACATTAAATATGTGGGAAATGTTTAGATAAATGTTTGAATTTCGAGGCAATTGGTCCATATTAAAAAACCTTTGAGTCTATAACACTATTCCAGGAAGTAGTATTAAACAGAGTTATATTGAAAAGGGAATTTATATGGGAGCTCTACCAAAATATGGTCCGATATTCTTCATTTATTAACATATATAAAACATAGTTAAAGAAATAATACTGCGAATTTTAGTAGAATTCATTCGAGTTTAAGTTTCTTTAAAGCCAAAACCTTTTTTCGAAAGGAGTATTAAATAGCAAATATGGATCAATATAGCAAAACATGGATCAATATTTGCCAAATTAGTAAATTATGTTCAAGAGAAATACAAAAAATTGTACAGAATTTAATAACACTGATCCATAATTAAAAGATTTTTAAGTTTAAAAGCCTTTTCTAGGAAGAGGTAAAATATGGGAGTTATAACTAAATTTGGACTGATATTTTTAATATTATTAATTTATGTTTATGAGAGTTAGAGAATAATTCTGCCTATTTTTAATGGAATTGATTCATATTAAAGAGCTTTATAAACATAGGATCATATCCTGAGAAGGGCTTTATACAGGAGATATAAGAAAATTTTAACTGAAAACTTTGGACCAAAATCAATGTAGAAAGAATAATAATTTTTCTAAATATCAATAGGTTTGGTTTATCTTTACCAGTTTTATAAGCTTGCAATCATATTCCAGAAAAGGTGCTTATATGGGAGCTAAGTCAAATAATAACCTCAGCATAATCTATATCCTTTGGATTTATTATTACAATTAACAATTATATTTGGCAATTTCAAATTTCAGAAATTTCCATATACGGCAAATTGATTTTGGGGTGTATTAAAATTTTGAATATTTCATTATATGTTTTAGTTGAACTCTGTTTAAATCCCGTTACTTTTTTTCGAAAAATTAAGAATGGTATTTTTTGGAATTTTAAGGTTGTCTTAGATATCGGTCTTTAACGATTTTGCTAATAATGGCTTTGAAAACCAAAATGTGTACAACAGTAAACAATGTGATAAGGTTTCGGATAATTATTCTAAGCGTAATAATGTTTCCAGCAGATAGATAGACAGACGGGCGAACAGATACAGCTGAGTCGACTCAAACTTAGCTTTAATACCCCACCACTTGTTACGGTTGAGGGTTAAAAAATTTTCACAGTGAATGGTTTTCAAATTATCCTCAGGAAGAGAAGTCGGATATAGGACTTGTGAAATGATTAGTTCTCGAAAATTATGTTCTTGTTTACGTTTTATCTTTTTTCAAGAAAATTATTTTATTCTTCATAAACTTGTAATAAACAGAATTCAGCTGACTCCCAACTCATACCGAAGTATTTGTTGGCAGAAGGACTATTTACAATTAAAATCGATTCCGTTATTAACCACTCTCTTTAAAAAGTTAGAATGGATAGCGGTCCATATTTGTGCTATTTTTTGTAGTCATAAACTAAATCATTATTTATTGCTATGAATTTCGTGCTGTTTGTAATTTTATAAATTTTACTAAAATTGATTCCCTGCTTGATCCATAGAAATAGGTGATTAATATAAAATATTTCAATTTACCAACTTAACTTATAACATTCCTTAAAAACCTTCTATACTGATGTTATTGTACTTGTATAGAATCAAATACAGTTCATACTTTCGTTCATTTTATAAAACACTTACATACATATGTATGTAAGTTTAAATCAAGTAAGAAGGTTACTGTCCTGACACACTATACCCATCTATTTCTAGGTTAGAAAACGTAGTAAATGATCAACTATGAATGGAGCTCCATAAAATTGATCTACGTAGCATTACAGGTGAAACTCTTTAATATTTGCCACGCAAATTCTTTTCAAGTACATCTGAAATATTTTATTCTTATCGCATAGTGAATCTTATATCAAAACTGGTATTAAAATTTTGTCCCAATAATTTTATAATTAAGAACCATCTATTCTGAGTATAACTGCAAGATGTCCTTGAAATGAGATATTGAAGATGAGAAATTTCGAAATTGTCTTTTATTTTATGAGTTCGAAAAATTATTAACTCAAATATATATTAATAAAAATGAAACCTAAAAACATACAGTTTTAATGTTTTATTTGATTGAAATAATTATTTCAACATACGAAAAATATATATTTTTCGGGAAACCCTCCCAGTATCGTTTTTGTAATGCTTTCTGCCTGTTTGCTCGAACAGGTAGAATATATTCGTTTAAAATCTACCATACTTTTAGACACATTTCTTGTTGTCTCCAATTCTATTTTAACAGGAACCCAATATCTCTCCACTGACCTTTACTTCGGATAGTTTCGAGGATTTGGTAAAATTATTACTTATCTTTTATCATTCAAACGTTTGTTTACTATAGTTACAAGATGTCAAGTCAGGCCAAAAATAACTAGACTCACTATGAAGTCTTATGAATGAAAAACTTTCTTTGTCAATACTCCTTGATGTAAATTTCGGTATTTATACAACTGCATATTTCTTGCCATACAACGATTTGGAAAATCTTGACTGCTCTTTGGTCCTAAAATCTATTCAACATTCCTCGAGAATCAGGAACATAAAATTATTGACCAGGAATTTGAGAAAAATCTTCCCGATTCATTATCCACCATGCAGCAAGAATATTATTTTAGGAAACTTGACTTCTATTTAAGTGATCTGATTTTTGTTCTCTAAATTTTTTGGCAGCGTGTAAGGAACCTCTTTTGACCTGTATCTTTTTAACATGCATTAGCTTTAACCTTTCGTACCAAATAGTCCGAGTTAATCGAAATGTTTTCCTACCGGATGTGCTTTTTGAACATGCTTTCTATTTTTTTGCTTTAGGAATATTATGTGGACCATTCCTGAACTAGGTTTTCTATCATCGGACAAGATCTCTCAGTACTGTATAATAACATGAGAAACAGTTTGGCGGCACATCTTTGAATGCTTTGCCAACACTTATTCTAATCATATTAACTTTGACATTATACGTAATAACTGGCATATAATACATTTGTAACTTGATCTTGATTTGTAGGTTTGTACAGTTTAATATCATTGAAATTTCCATATAACTTCCAACTATTCTTAGCGCTACCAACGCTTTCATAAATATACAACACCCTCATTCACCTAAAGTGGTGTAGGGAACAAAAAATAATGTAAAAATAGAAAAAAATTAAATGAAATTCCTTTAAAAGCCCTTCAACTTAACAAAGGAAATTTTCAAACTTCTATACATTTTCGTTTTTTTTTAGTTTTTGTTTGCCTTCATTTTTTCAATACTTTTTTTCATTTTTGTTTTTACCATTTTATTTTTTGGATGAAAAATTTTGTAAAATAAAGTTGTGGTAAATGCTCGTTTGCCACAACTTATTCCTTCGTTTGTTAACATTATACCGTTCACTGACACAAAAAGAAATCTAGGAAAATAAAACAACAAAAAATAAGAAACCAACAATGTTTTGCAACTTTATTTATACATCCCTGGAAAATTGTTACATACACATACTCACTCAAAAAACATACAGTTGATTATAAATTTTAAACGTCACATTGTTATAGAAACTTCGCATAAGCACTTTCCTGTCATGTTGATTCTTCGTCACCACCTCTTCTTCAAGTAATGGTGTAAATATACACACATCCATATAAATATGTGTATGTGTTTGTTTGATAGTGTTATATTAAGATGTCATGTTGTATGTGTTAGTGTGTTTTAGTTCAAATGTATTTTCTAGCTTAAATGGAATATTACAGTACAGTAAGTAAGAGGTCTTGGAAAAAAAAACCTTTAAATGTAAGATATTTTTTTTCAGGGAGATTTTCAATATGTATTTATAAATGATTGAGTGTTTGATTATTGAGTAAAATAGCAAATTTGCTAAACTTACAAATAACAGCTGCTTGGCTGATGGGTAATTACATATATTTTACTTCTTTCTTGTAACAAAAGTGAAGTAATCAGTAAATTAAAAACGATATTTTCAGAACAAATTTAATTAAGTTAATGAAAAAATGTTTAAGAAAAAATATGTTTATAATAAATCCCTCCTTTTTGATAAATATGTTAATGAAATTGACAAAAAAATTATAATAATAAAAATGGTGTAGAGTGCATTTGAATGTGACGAATATTACATGTTGATAATTTAATCTGCATTTTTAGAGTAACTACTATTTATACTAATGATATTTTGGGATATAAGCCTTTAACTACTTAATGTGTTTTAAATAAATCCAACATGAATAATTCGGATGTGTACTTGAAAGACTATGATTTTTAACTGGTCTAGGAGACCAAGGGTAAAATTCTAATGTTAAAAAAAAATTGCAAAAAAGTTACCTTAAATTTGGTTTAAAAAATTTACAAAGTTTTTATTACAAGAACAATATTTTTTATTGGAAAAACAGTATTTTTAGTGGTGATAACAGCAAACATTTCCATAAATTCAAAATCAAAATGCGAATAAACCAATTTTATAGTTACGTTAACAATATCTAATTACAATTTGATGTTTCTCGTTTTGGTTACCGCAAACATATTTTTTCTCCACGTGTGTGTAATTCCAAAAATTATACATAATACAACGTATATTAAATCCAAATCTGGAACGATTAAGACATATAAGTCTGTCTGTCTTTTGAAAATAATGTCATGTTCATCGTTATTTGCTCGAATCGTTTGCTGATACACTGAAAAAATTTCTAATTGAAAGGGACAATTTCGATCAAAAAAAGTTATACATCGATATATGAAAAAACCTCAAAATCTCGAAGCAAATATTTACAAATTTTTTAAGAAAAATGTAAATAGATTAGAGAGATATTAAACATAAGTTAAAACTAAACGAAATATAAGTTATAGCTAAATCGCAATCGGAAGGAATCATCTAAGACCTCATAAAGTGTACATATTCCTGCATCAAATAAAAATCAGTGGCGATTTAGTCACGTTCATCTGTATGTTAAAAACATTATCATGGTTAGAATAATCGTCCAAATTTAATGAAATTCGACCACATTGTTTATTAATGTCATAAGTGGTGTCCTATTTAAAAACAAGTCAATCTCAAAATAAAAAAATAAAAAATTATATTTAAGCCACATATGATTATTTTAATATAATAAACCGAAAAGTTAAGTTGTTCTAGGACTGCTATTTAACCTTGATCCCCTATAACGAGCATTCTATAAAAATTTAGTAAAATGTTTTTCTAATTATTTTGAATATGTGTTATAAGTTTGAATAATATGGGTACATAATAAGAACTCTTCCTGGAGGAAATAAATCTTTTATATATGATCCAACTTTGTTGAATTGGTCCTGATATTTTTTTTATTATCTTATAATTTAATGACCTGAGATTGGTTTATATTAATCTCATTTGACAATTATGGGACAATATTCGATTATATAACTCCTATTTAATTTCACGGTCCGGAATAGTGTTTGAAAACTTAAAAGTTTCCAATTCGATTGAAATCGGTTATGTAATTGAATACGGTTATCTAATTGCTTTCAATATGTGTAACTTGTTTCAGGCATTTTACATAACTTGTAGGAAATTTGTTTAACCCTTAATTGTTTTTGCAATTAAAATTTATGTCTCAGTACAAAAGCTGATAGAAAATATCAAGAATTTGTAGCCAGATTTCATTGTATTTATAGAGGCCTTTTTTCGGAATCAGTGTTTTTAAGTTAATGAACTATTATGCAATACATTTAATGTACAATATCTTCAACTCATGTGAATAGAAGTATAATGTTAGTGTTGGAGGGTATTTAAGATTTTTTACAATCGAATATATTCAATACGATCATTCATACCTATAAATGCATTTCACTATTCAAAGCCCAAATTTTCATAAAACTTGGACCATCCTAATGGATATTTATCATTTTTCATTATTAGAAGTTGTTGTATATAATATCAATCATACGCACTATAACATTAAAATAATTTATACATTTGTAGTGAAAATATATTTTAAATTTTTTGTTTTTATAATAAAAAATTATTAATTAAATGTTATTTATTTCAATGACCATTTGATAATTAAAAAAAGTTATAAATGCCTTTTTATTAATATTGCAACCTAGAATTATTTATATAATAATTTAAGTTCCATATTTTATCGAAATTACAAAAGATCCAAAAATACATACCATTTCCAAACTAATCAATTCATTCTTGGATTTACTTACCTAAAATGAAAGAAGAAAAATTAAGTTAATTTAAATAAAGTTAGAAATTATTCATAAATATTATATATACAATTTACAGTACCTTGTATAATACACTGGTATATACTCCTATAAACGCACATTACTTTTCTTAAAATAACTAGACAAAGTTATATATTATATACATTAAGTAGGCAAATAATATTTTTATTAAATCAACTAAGAGTTTTTTGGCCCATATATCCCCACAAATCTTCTATTGGACATAAGACCGACTACAATCCAGCCGTTTGAACGGAGGTATATTGTGTTTGTTAAAGCATGAATAAGACTTTTTTGAAATATATCTCGCTTCATTATATTGCTAGAATATACAATACTGATTGAACTTTCATCCATAGAAAGAGAAGAGCAACATACAACATCTCGCTTTAAATTGGGCCATGCATTTTTGTTGGAAGAAAACAAATTTTGATTTGCCAACTGCAGAAAACGCTACACAAACAATCATACGAACACCATTTGATCACAAGTCATGACAATAATTAGAGTATGAGTCAGGACCGTCTAAATAATTTATTTTTTTGTCAGCAACGTTCCTGAAAGTCATTGTAAGATTTAGTTTGTTCTTTTTTATAGAATTAATATTAGAATTTTAATTTATAGTTCTGTTAATTTCACATTTCCTTTAATAGGTTCCGAATCCTATAACTTTTCCTTTCTTAAAAAACCGTTTCGGAAGCATAATTTTCTACCGCTTTCCCTATTGAAACATAGTTGGTCACAAAAAAATTAATATGGATTTTTCTTGATCCGTCAGAAAAGTGTCCTTGTGTATCTTTAAATGTTACACAGTATTTCAAATGAAAAATGAAAATAAATCTGTAACTTCCGAACTTCGGTTCGTTTGGTTAGTACGATTTTAATGAAATTTCACATAGTGTATGTATTTGGAGTTTGAGTTTTTGGACTTAACGGAGGTCCCCAGATTCCAAAGTTGGTCACTTTGGGTCATAAAAATAATTAAGGCGATGCAGATTAGTTATATTTAAGCCGATTTTAATGATTTTTAAATGAGTGGATTCTGCTATTGAATACTTATAAAAACCTTTTTCTTTTTGAAGCTAAATGTCTCTTATAGTTTAAGAGATATTTAACTTCGAAAAATTTTAAATTTGACAAAAATCGGTCAAAATCCATATTTTTCCCGATTTTTGTAAATTATTCTTATTTAATTAAAAATTGTTCATAGAATTAAAAGCCGTAAGCCTTTAAATTTGAATTTTCAAAAAAGATCATATTTCAAATATTTTTTGCAAAAAAAAAAAATAATAATAATAATAATAATAATAATAAATACACCTTTTTGAGTTATAAAATAGTTTTCAGAGGAATCTTATACCATATTGATATTTTGCTTACAGGTTATTTTATATGCTGTATGATTTTGTAAAAAAGTTTCAAAAACTTATATTTTGGAAGAACCAGAGTTTCTCAACTTCAACCTTTTTTTTCAAAATACAATAATTTCTGCTTTAAATACTCAAACTTCAAAGCCGGAATTATAAGAGACTTATATTTTTTTTCAAGCCTAAGTGTTTAAAATTTCTAGTAATAATAATTTTTGCTTCCCATTGTTGATCAGAAAGATATAGCAAAAAACATTTTTGGATTTTTCGAAAGCTTTTTAGGAATTACGGGATTTCTTTTATTAATGTTAACAGTTTCTGGTTAAGTATTTAAAAAATTATTCAATGTACAAAATTCCATTAAGGTAGGTTGAGCAGAAAAATTGTATTTAAGTATAAAAATTAAGTAACTTGTAAAAAAAAAAAACTTTTCAAAACTTTCGTGGTATTTTTACTCAAAAGTGAGCAATAAATTTTATTATCGATACACCGGTATATTATCTGTCTAACTTCATCTTCCAGGTGTCATAAATAACGATCGAAACTTTACAGGTGTTTGTAAATCATAGTAAATTTGTTGTTGTGAAATTTGTCGATCAAATGAGAAACTTCTGTAGTAAAATTGAGATATTGTCATTAAAAATATACCCTTGAGTGCCTCTGATTAAAAAATTTAATTGAGAAATTAAGATAAAACAAAAATGCAGAAAAGGGTTATGCGTTTGTGGGAATATGCATCAGTGCATATGCGATTGCGTAAAAACATTTTCTTACTTTAACTTTAAGAAATTATATTTTTTATAGATTTTAAATTTACAATTAATAATAAGAAATATATTGTAATTGAAATCTTAAATAAAGATGATTTTTTCAAATGTATTTTTTTGTTATAAAATTTATTAATTCAGTTCTCAGAAAAACTCAACGAGTAAATTAGTCGTAATACATTAGCTAATTAAGTTGTTTCTTTCGAATTGTTTAATACTTAATATTGTTCTGCACCCTTTGGATTAAAAATAAAACCTTCATACTAAATTTATAATTTTTCCTTTTGTTCTATCTTGTATATTTTCTTTTAATTTTATTTAATGGATTCGTGGAAATTTTACTTTTTATAAATAGTCAGTATGTTATAGTTATATAATAACAATATAGTTTACATTGGCTGTAGTAGAAATATCTATAGTTATACCCTACATCGCCGTAGATGGTTGCGTTTGTGCAGATGTTGTAACATGCACAAAAATGAGCACAAGTAAGACTTATGATATTCTTAAACAATAAGCCAAAACATGCGTGGGTCGGTCCATTATTTTCTATAAGTCCCGTATAGACCCTCTTCCAAATATCACTTTAAAGGGTATAAATCTCACATATACGTTGATATTGTAATAATAACAAGTCAAGTTATATAAGTAGGAATCGATATGTAGACTACCTATAACGTTCAGTTCTTTTTTTCAATAGAATCCATGAACAACTGCATTGAAAAATCATATAATGAACATTGGATCGTATGAGTTATATAAATAAATTAATGAGTAAACAAACTTAGTAAGTTAAAGCAGTTTTTGTAAAACGTTTAATATATTTAACAAATTTGAAGATTTTTTTGAAAAAAAAAAAACAATTTGCATGATTGATGAAAAAAAATTTTCCCTGAAAACTTTCTTTAGTTTTCAACATATTAAATATTCAAGAAACTTATAAAACATTATAAAAATATTTATTTGTTTAATTGCTTTTTTTCTAATTATTAACCGTAAAAATTTTTAATTTATAAATAACAACAAATTGACCCCATTATTTAGAATAGAAAACACAAATGTCATATAATAAATTAAAGTTCTGAAGAAATATTTAACCAAAATTTATAGTATAATTTTTGAGTTATTTATTATTATATGACATACAGGTTTTACTCCATTGTCCATAAATAATCATCAAACATTTGAGAGTCATTTTTAAATTGCAGTTCATATTTGAAATTATTTTTATGGCTCTTCACCACACGTTTGCACTGTGATTCCTTCCCATACAAAAATCGTCAAAAAAGCTATATATGGGAATAATGAGGGAAAAAAACAGTTTTTAAAGAAAATCGGTTTAAAGATTCATACAACTCCCATATATCCTAAAGTTATAATCTAAAATAACGTCCACAATTTTGATCGAAAAATCTGAAATTTTGCAATTATAATTCTTATATGATTACAATTATATACATATATTTCTTTAATATCAGAAAAATTAAAATTGTACTTGTCATATATCTATTTATAAAAAATGCATTAAATCATTATAAAATAAACTTTTTTGTGAAAGTAAATTTTGCAAATTGAAATTAAAATTGTCAAAATTCGGTAAATTTAGATAAGTATGTGATAAGCTATTGAAAAATTTTTAATTTTTACTTTTTACTTATTGTGTTATATTAGTAGTGCAAAATATAAATGCAAATATAATATTAATCATACGCCTAAGTTTCTTCTGTCTACGGTTTAAATAAAATACTTCGAATAATAACAACAAAATTATTTTTGGTTAATTTCATCGAAGTCGGATAATTATTTAAAACATCGTATCTTTTATCCAAATTAAAAATTTGTATTTTTGTCAGAAATCGGATGTTTTTTCACAATTTAACACAAACTGGCAGCTGTTCTCTTCAGATTATTAACCTAAAGTACGTATAATTAACAACAATTAAATAAAAGCATACGTTTATCTTTTATCCAAATTAAAAATTTGGTAGTTTTTTAAAAAAAATGGCAGATGTTTTCTTCTAATTAATTATTAATGTTTAATTATGTTTGACTAATTTTAGTCCAAAAATTTAAAAAATAAAAATATATGTTTCTCGCACTTTTTTAAAGTGAATATTTTCATATATTGGAAAATTTCATTAAATATAAAAATATCGCCTGCGTTAAACACAAAAATTTTTGTGTTGTGTTTATTTTTTGACTGTAAATCTGTGAGTACAACAAAAGATAAATTGAAGAAAAATCAAACAAAAAATCAAATATAATATAAGTTTAGCGCCCTCTGAAGAATTCTATCATAACTCTAAAATTTCGTGAACTAATATCAGTTCATGCTGAACACTTTAGTATTTTTTCCATGAAACGAATCACTGTGCTTTGGGTCAGTTTGCTCCCTTACTTGACTTTGAGTCTCCTTTTTTGCAATAAATTTAATTTTATTATTATTATTTTAATGATTTGCATTTTTGTTTTTTATTTTCTGCTGTTTCATTCATTTATGTTAAAAGTTTATTATTGTTATTTTTTCTCACATTTATTATTATTGTTGTTGTTTTTGTTATTGTTGAAAGCTTTTGTTTTGTCTTAAACATTTTATTATCCCTTTTTTTCAATTCACTTTTTTCTCTCTGTTTAATGTGAATTTAATTTAAACATGAAAATTTATGTGCTTTCAAGTGGATGAGAATTTATGTGAATTTATTTTCGCTTTTTTTGTCTTCTTTTATTAAGAGCCGCCATAAAAGCGATATTATTAAAATTTAATTTATGATTAAATAGAAACAAAATTTAAATCGACAATATCAGAAATTTTATATAAAACTCTCTTATCTATGGAACAATAAAATTTTTAATTGCCATTAAATAGAAACATTTTAAAATCAGGCGTTAAGGAGGTTTAATTTATAGCAAATGGAAATAATTTATTTAAAAAGATAAACATTTAAAATAAACTAGTAAGAATTTTATATTCGGCTATGGCGAAACTTCAATATCCTTTACCACAAATTCGTGTGAAGTAAATACGTTATGTTCCATACATATGTTAAATTGGAAAATTATCAGGACAATCAAATATTCAGGCCAAATTTCATTGAGTGACAACAACAAACAGAAATACAGACGGACATAGCTAAATTGATTTTGATTTAATACAATAATATATATATTACTGTATTCGAAAACTGAAACCGGGAACCGATTAACTGGTTCTTTTCATTTCAGAAAACTGACCGGTTTCGAATAATTTCTATTGTCGATTTTTTCGACATGCTGCTTCTTTTCCTTATATTCTGAGTCGATTTTGCTATGTCCGTCTGTTTAAAAAATAATCACATGCATATTAATAATTAAGGAAATTCTACAAGATTTTTTATTCATTAATATATATAAATTCAGACATTAAAGAAGGAGTTCTGTAGGAAAAATAATGGATTTAGTTAATACAAAAAAAAAAAAACTATAAAAAATACCGTTTATACCGCATCCATTTGCGGCACTAAACAGTGCAAGGATTATTTGATGAAATGTGTTTCTCATGGTAATTTCAAAAATAAAAACAAATTATACGCATTTTGATTATGAAACCATTATTTGATCTCCATTCCATCTAAAATTCATTTCATTTTAATTAATTAAACTCTATTTCACGGTATAGATTTTAATTAATTAAACTCCAATTTTCTAATAAATAATATTATTTGCTCTTAATTTATAATAATTAACCAAAAACAAGTTAACCGTTTCTTTGACTTAAAACCGTATTCGAAAAGGTTTTTTTTTGTAAAGTACATTTTCCGAATAATTCGAAACCCGGTTTCCTTAATAAATGATTCTTAACATTACACGTGGAATGACGAAGTTAATAAGTCTTTCTCACTTGTAATGCTGGAGGCTATAAAAACAATACTTAGAATTCAAATTGTATTACAAAATGGAACGTAATTTTAAGTATCTTGGCATTACTTGGTTATTTTTGTAAACTTAATCTTTGTTGGCTTAAAATAGAATTCAATGAAGTGGAATTGAATTTTTAAGAACTAAATCAGAATCTTTAGTTCAGCTGGTTGGATTTATATTATGTTGTAAATAATGTTAACAAAAACGAAGCCAATAATATAGAAGTTTTAATTTTATAATTTTATTGAAATTATTATTACAACTTAAAATATTTTTATAGTTTTAATTACTTGTGATGAAATCTGGAATCAAAAACTATTAACGTTTTCCTTTAACGCTTTTATAGCGATTTCTGTTACTTTGCCCGAACAGGTATTCAATCACAGTTTACGACATCTTTTTTGTGCACTTTAATCCTCTTTTAATACTTCCGGACAGTTTAGAAGGCTTGCCTCTCTTCGTACAAATACCATATTATTGTTCTGGTACCACTCAAGAGCTTTTTGACATAGTGACAGGATGTCAGGTCAGGATAGAAATAAGTAGACACATACGTTTATAGAGTCCATTTAAATAAATGGTTGGTTTCATATTCCTGTCAGGAACTTTTTGAGCCTAGTACTTTTTTAAAACCTGCATTAGCTGCTTTCCTAGCGGATATTATGAAAGATCTATAGAAAATGCTTTCAATACTCCTGTCTTTGAACGCCAAGAAACGTCATTTCGAAATATGTTCGTTGCAAACAATGAAATATTCTACACAAACATTTATTGTTATCACCAACAATTTCGTTGCTGTAATAATATTATTTTATCAAACAAAAATATTGTAGTCACAATATGTTTGGAAATATTTTTTTTTTTTTGACTGATCAAAATTTTATTGTTATTTAAACAAACTACTGCTATTAGGACAAAATATTATTTTCATTTTACTAACAATCAAATATTAACAAATATTAATTTTATAAACTTTTTACAATTTGTGTTAACCGGAAAAAAGGATCCCACAGTATGCATATTACTGTTTATTAGTAATTGTCATCAAGAGAGAATTGGAAAATTTCAAACAATTTACAATAAAACGTCAAAATTTCTCTTTTTTTGTCGTTGTCAGGTGAGTCATTTTATTAGGCCAACTTTAAAGGTTCTGTGTTGATAAAATTATTAAAGTCGGAAAGAATATGGATCAGAATTAATTTGTTCTACAGGTTTTAACTCTAGTGTCGTGAACACTTATTTGCAACATGTGCCAACAACAAAACTGCGGATGGACATACTTAAATTGATTCAGATTTAGATTTGATTCAAGAATATATATTTTGCGGTGACTTAGACTATACTTTCTTGGCGTTACAAATGGTTTGTGAAATGTAATGTAAGCTCATTTACAACTTGTAGGGAGATTATTGCAGACGGGTACCCCCATATATCTTAATATCTTAAGATATTTAAGAGCCGCATTTTTTAAATTTTATCTAGCTGATCCCATCTGGAAAGGATTTTTTGGAATGATGTAGGAAGCATAGGGTCGAGAAGAGAGGTGCTGTTATCTAAACTTTTTATTTTCGAAAATCTGCTAACTAACACAGCTAGATGATAACATGTTTTATTTTAAAAGAAAAGAATTTATTGGGAAAAGTGGGATGGTAAACAATTGGAAGATATATAATACAAATATAAATTTTCGAATATTTGTATATTTAATACATATTTATTATTAAATTTGTGTTCCGACTACTCTTGGAATTGATTTAGAAGAAAAATATTGAAGTCATACAATTAAAAATAATTTTTTAATTAAGGATAATTTAGAGTACAAAATATGCGGCTGATAATCTAAAATGGTCGAACAAGCCTATTTAGTGCCAATTAATTTTCTAGTAATCGGTGTACTGGAAAAAATGTACTGCTTAGCTAAAGTCTCAAAAATCAACAGTGGATAAGGTCAAGAGAAACGATGCTCTTCAAAGTTGGCTAAAGTAATTTTTCTATTGACTTGATAAATTTTGTGACATTGAAGCAGTGAAACATCTCGGGTATTTGTTACTCCTTTAAAGTTTTTTTCTTGTTACGAAAAGATATTGTTAAATATATTTCAATTGTAAAAATCTCTTTATTATAAATATTTTTTATATATTTTATTGTCTTTTGAGTCAACTAAATATCTTATAGAATTTTTTCTTACATTGTTGGAATTATTACTTGGAATATAGCAAGTTGATGTGAGAAAGTGCATAGAAAGTGTTTTGAAAGTGTATTCAAAATATCTACATAGCGAACACATGTAGGTATGTAATAAAATTTTTTTAAGTTCGGATAGGATGAAGGAGTTTTTTTTTTTGTAAATATTTTCAACAGATTTCATTAAGTACTGTACATTAACGTTCGCACCGAAATTTTTGTTTAAGTATACTTATTCTCCCCCGGATGCAAAAAAATTGTTTATTATTTAAGGAAACAGTATGTGCAGAATCTAAGAACATCAGTCCATATTTACCTATAACAAAGTTTATAAGCTCTTAAACATTTAACTACTTTACAAAACTGCGGCACATTTATTTTAACAAATGTCACTACTATGAAAAACGAACGTTGACCCACATTTTAATGAAGCTTTCATATAACGCCTTTTTAAGCATATAAAACTGACACAAATATATGCAACAAATTTGGGCATTATGCGTATGTACAAACATTTTCAATGGACAGGAAATAAAGCCCATTATTAATTATACCGTTCATTTCATGTTTACTTTCCAAAACGATTTATTGATCTCGGTCTGTTTGTTTGGTTGACTGTATATGTAATCATTGTGAATAATGATTGCAATTTTAAAGATATTATGATGAATTACGATTCGATGAATACGTCTATATTTAATAATATTTTAACCTTTATTTTTGGAATGGGACATAAAAAAGAATTACAATATAATTATATAATAAAAATATTTGTTGCAAACTTCAATAAAATTGTTGTGTATTTGAGAATTTTGTAAGCATTAAGCCCTTTTCGGGTTGTGTTCTTATATTGGAGCTATGTCAAAATATTGATCGATATGGGTCAAATCAAAAACATATATGAAACAGAAAAACTTCATACGAATCGGTGAATTTTTAAGAATTTATAAAACCATATTCCTGGGAGGACGATGTTTATAACATGCACAGAACTAAGTAACTTTTCGACTCAGTACCACTTTGTGAGTCGATTTAACGTGTCCATTTGTCTGTCTATCTTCTTGTTTATCTTCCTGTCATTATGATTGTCTTGCTGTTCATGTAAACGTTATGAACAGTACGCAATTTTTGAGATATCTCGATCAAATTTGGTACATATTATAATTTTGACCTAAGGGTCATAGTCGGTCCAATATTTTAGATATTTTCCATACAAATGTTCTTCCCGGAATAAGGTTTTAAGGTTATAAAAGTCCTTAATGTAAAGTAATTCGAACGAAATTTGGCAGAAGTAATTTCTTTATTATTCCTTAACGATATTCGATAGGCGAGAGTCGGTCCATTATTTCTCATAGGTCCCACACAAACCACCTTCTAAATACCACTTTTAAAGGGATAAATATCACATATACATAGGTATAGCAATAATAATTAGGCAAATTAAGATACGTATATAAGCAAAAATCCATATGCAAAGTAATACGAGGTACCATTCGTCTTTCCTTATAACCCCCAGAACCCCCCAGGAATAATTATAAAAACGTACAGTAATAAACCATACAGTTAAGAATAAATAAGAAAAGTAAATTGTACGAGGGTCGTTCATTAATTTTTGTAATTATCATTTCTAACTAACAATGTGGTGTAGGATATTAGATAGTCAAGTTTGACCGACTGTACATTCTTACTTTTTTCATTCATTCATTTCATTGTATTCCGGACGATTATTCTTGTTGTGAAAAAATTTCAAACAGTAAGATCAATTTAGCTAAATCGACTCATATTTGGATTTGATGCCAGAATATAATTTATTTACACACGTTATGACAAAATTAATATACCCTCATCATGTGTATTCACACCCTCATTGAGTGTATTCTATTTTATTGCACTGAAGCGATAGATTTTCTGAGGACTACAAATTCCATAGAGATTTAAACATTTTAAAAATTTCTTTTCTCATTTTCTATCAGCTATCGTGATTCAATCCCTGTTACATTTCTCCTATCGCTATACATTTTATCCACCAAAAGTAATGAAAAGAACATCGAAGCATAAATTTTACTATGTACATATTGTTGTTGGTGTTTTTATGAACGCATCATTCGTAACTGGATTCATAAAACTTTGACTTTTATATTCTAAACGTTTTTGATTTTTTTTCTTTTCAATTCGATTTTATTATGAAATCAAAAACTAAACTGAGCTGCAACTATAAATGAAAATGAAAATATTTTTTCCATTGTTTTAACAAAGTCATCTTTACAGTTGAATAGATTTTGTGCTTTTTTTTCTCCCATTTTTATTATGATTTCGTTAGCTCTTTTTCGGAATATAGAATTTAGTATTTTTTTTTTTTGCAGAATTGCTAAAAAAATAAAGAAAAAATAAACAAAATAAGTTTATTGTTTAATATTTTTTTCATCATTTCATCTATTTTTTTTTTTTTTTTGGAAAAAGTGGTTTGCTATTGTTTATCGAAATGACATTTAATTTCTTAGATGTCAAACACTAAACTCACTCACTCAAAGTAAAAATTCCGAAATGTCAGCTGCAGGTTATATTTATTCCAATACAATATTGTTATTTTATTTATTTATGTCAAGGATCATAATCATTTGAAAAATGTTTGGAAATCAGAGAAACATATATTTTTTTGCAATTTTTAAAGAAATTTTGCACAATTTTTTAACAAAAATATTTCAAGTTGGAAAATTATTTTGAAATTTTGTATACGAAACAAGTAAGAATCTATAGTTGGTTAGGCCTATCTTATACCCACATTGTTAATTAAATATGGTAGTTAAAAAAAATAATTAATGAACTGTCCTCGTATAATTTTTTTTCTGATTTATTCTTAAGTTTGCAGGACATTATTGTGACACTAACTGCTGGGTTATCTGGGAGCCACAAGAAAATATGATTTGACCCTCGTATAATTTTGCACATCGATTTTTGCTTATATTTATCTGAAATTGGCCTGTTATTATTACAATACCAATGTATATGTTAGATTTATTCCCGTAAAACTTATATTTTGAATGGGATTTATATGGGAACTATGAGAAATAATAGACCTCTCCTTACATAATTTGCCACATTGTTTTAGAATAAGACTTACTTGTGAAAAATTTCGTTTAATTCGCTTTACATTAAGGACCTTTATGTCCTCAAAATTCTATTCCGGGAGAAACAATTGTATGGGAGGTACCTTAAATATGCGACCTTATATTATTAATATTATTAGTAGCCGTCTTTAAGCCAAATAAAATATACTAAATTTCATCAAGATATCCCAGAGATTGCAACCTGTTTATTGTTTACAACGTTTACAAAGACAGCCAGCTGGACAGACAGACAGACGGAAGGACACAGAAAGTGATTCTGATTCGAACGGTACACTTAAAACATCTGCACAAACGAATAATAGCTACGGTGGTGTAGTGTATAAATAGCATCATATGGTATTACATAATCGGTCTTAACTCTTACTTGTTTTAATTATCTCTGTCCTTCTACAAAATTATTAAACAGATATTTTCAGTTCATCCCTCCATTTCATGAGAATATATTCTGTTGTAAATTTCGATAACCTATCACTTCACTATTGTTCATTATTAATATTTAAAAGGCTTGTATACAACTAGTCTGTGAGTTCTTGATATAACTATTCTGTATCATCGTTCAATATTAAATAATTCTAAAATTTTATATTCCCGCAAAAATGTACCAGATTATGACTTCCCATCAACAAAAAGATTCAATTTGAACTTGAAATAAAAATTCACATAAAATTAATCTCTTTTATGTTACAAAAAATTTTTGCCTGATAACAATTATTGTGTGTACATATATCTTTTGAATGATAGACATCCGCTCTAAATACATAATGGATAAAAACCCTCATATGTATACAAAGCGAATATTTACTATCGAATATCTAAAGAACTTTAACATTGAGAGTTCTCAACTATTTCATCAAGAGTTTCCAAATTTTGTCATTTTCCTAAGAAACGACTTTTTTTGAGAAATTTCTTCAGAAATCTGGGAATGAGGAGAATTTTTGTGCAGCAATGCGCACCGGGTAAAAGCTGGTAGTATATACATTTAAATAAATAATTATCATTGTAGTAAAATCTTTTGAGTTAATATCTAGTAAATAGAGTAGAAAGTAAAGTGATACTTTACTAAATTTTATTTGACACATTTACTTTCCAGCAAATATTATCCCACAAATAACCCAGTAAATATTTTAGATTTAAAAAAATTTTGTAATACAAAAATTCTTAAAACAAATGTTCCAATCTAAAAAGTAACTATGGACATGATACTGATGTAAAATTGTATCCATCACTTTTAAATATTATCATAATGACAAAACAAAATCTCTCTCTAAATAATGTTGTTACACAACAACATGTCATTACAGATGTTTTTCAAAGTCAAAGTTTTTTTTCTTTGACTTCAGTATTATGGTAAGAGAGAATAGTACTGTTCATTGGTTACTATTATGTTTTGATTCTATAAATATTCTCTTGGGAACCCACAAAGATGTTTAGTTCTTATCTCTCCAAATTGTTTTTAGGGTTATTTTTAACTACTCACACATAAACGCAAATACAAGTTTGCTGACATAATGACAATGTTTGAAATTAATAGATGGGGACAGACAACAAGACAGAGATATAGACATAGTGGTACATAGTCAATAACACTAGAAGTTTTTACAATCTGTAATATTATGTAACAAAACACACAATTACAATTGTATGTTAGAATGTGTGTATGTGGTAAGATGGCAAGCGATTGGTTAATACTCAAACAATCTTTTCGTACATCTGCACATACAGTGGAGTGACAAAATTAAGATGTGTTTTGTATAAATTCATATAAGTAATTGGATTAAACAGAGGGGATTAATCAAAACTAATATTCTTCCTTAAACTATATAATTGTGTCAATTTGAGAGTATAATTGGTTCCCAAAAAAATTGAAATAACCTCAAAGACTTGAAATTAAAAAGTTTCGTCTGTAAGTTCAATGTATAAAACACGTTCGATTTAATTTTGTGAAGAGAATGTTGGATCACGTTTTGTCAAGTATATTTTCAGTAAACTTATTTTATTGCAATTAGAGCATTTTTAGAAAGAATTTTGCATGAACTTAGACTTTGGTCTATAACAAATACTCAGGCCAAATTTAATTGAAATTCTATCAATTATTTTGGATGAGAGAGCGTCATCAACAGACAGACAAAAGTAAAGACAAACAAAAAGAAAAAAGGAAATCGACTCAGATTTTGATTTGCTGCAAAATGTATATATACACTATGGGATCTGAGATGATTCCTCCTTAGCGTTATACAATGTATGATAAAGTGAATATAACTTCCTCACCACTTGTGGTAGTGTAGGGTAAAAAATAAATATGCGAATTTGATTAATTTTATCCAACCCACTGTTCATGTTTATTGCTCAACTTAATTTTAGTTTGATTGAATTGTGGTAGTTATTTCCTAGGATAATGCAATTTTACATTGTTGCCTTTATTAAAATTAAATATATTGTCGTTGCCTTTAACAAAGCTCTACATGTGTGATTAACAGCTCAGGTTAGCTCAGTGCACGGAATATTTGATACGAGAGTTAAAGATATTCATATTTAAATTTTTTTAATATGTTCAAAAATTTATTCAAAAATCGCCTTTTTGTACGACTTTTTGAAATCTCAACGGTAAAGTTGGTCCCATATGAATTAAAGCCGAAACAATTTAAAACGAATTTGCATATAAAATAACTGCATAAGTGAAATTTCTATGATGTCAAGAGTAAGATCTATATTCAGAGGTATCGAAATGAATATTTTGTATTAAGGCTGATCAAATGTTCTCAGAGGTTCTGATTTAAAAAGAACGAACGAAAACGAAAACCGACTAAAAAACTATAAAAAGTCATTCAAAAATTAATTTAAAACATTTAAAAAATTATCTATTTATCCTCCACAGAAAAAATACCAAGACCCGATTAACATTTCTTTCGATCTATGCGGAAATAGTATTTTTTTTTTAAAGAAGTCCCAGTTATCGACCTGATTTATTATTTTCTCCAAACCAGAGCAGTATTACTTGTTTTATCCAATAAAAAATAAGGAGTTTTATAAGACAAAATACATTTTTTTAAACTTGTTGTAATACTCTATTTTGAGTCCCCCTCTTCACTATTATGCTACTGCTGTACACAATTTTATGTAAATCATTTTAAAACTACGACTTTAATTCTTATGTTAATTCATGTATTTATCTTTCATCATTTACTTTAGGAAATCCTTAGAGAAAGACAACTTATACATTTTATTGTCTTAAGAAAGCTGTATAGGATCCTAACATAGACTGTCTAAACTAATTAGTTCTGAAATCAATACAAACTTCATATTAGATCCATCACTTTCACTCTCCACTGTTTGTTATATGTTTTCTGGTCTCTTGAGTAGAAAATAAAAAAGGAAATGTTTCTGTCTATTAAAAGTACTTGTGGCTGGTTATTACATTGTTGACATTTGGAGTTTGTTATGTTACCAAAAAGATACTCATTCTCATCATTGTTATATTTGTAGCAACAAAAATAGCGGTGCGTAAAGTACTTAAAAACTATGAAGTGTGTTTGTGTCATTAATTGAAAACCTAATGATTTTATACAAACAAAAATTTCTATACTAACAAACAAATACTCACACACATACAAACATCGAAAATTTTAAATTAAATTTTCTAATTTTAAGACATTGAAATTTAATATCTATAAGTGTTTTCAAGTCTATTAAATGAAAATTTACATTTTCTACTACTACATCTACATTTCACCTCAAAAGAAGTGGTACTTAGACAATAAAACGTTTTAAATTTCAAAACAAGTAAAAGTGTTTTATACGGCTAAGCCGAATCTTCTATACCTTCCACCACAAATGCGTGCGAATTTAGTAAGTTAGATTTGGTACATACACAAACACACATACACTCACAAAAGTATACAATAAAAAAAACGTTTTTCTTAAAAACTTAATGAATCATAAATTAAGTTATATTTTTAGCTATAACTTCCTTTCTATTGAGCAGATTTGGTTAATGAAGTACATAAAACTTAATTTTATGACAAAATTCCGTTTCAATTTATTTTCTTAAAATTTAAAATTTTTCGAAAGAGGTCGTCTTAGATTTCGGGTTATATATTTTAATAAAGATATACGAATTGGCTGTCAATTATTTTTGATGTGAGCATGCCAACAACATACTGACTGACAGATGGACAGACAGATGGACACTGCTAAATAGACTCAGATTGTGATTTGCTGCAAATATATATACATTATGAGGCCTTAGATGATTCCTTCTTAGCGTTACTTACCGAATGAAAAATTCTTCACTGCTTGTGGTGGTGGAGGGTAAAGGAACCAAAGTATGAGGGTGTCAAATTGTAATTCTATTCCACTCAACGCTTTTACACATGCGGAAGTTTATTTAATTTCATTTTCTAATATTCGGCATATTTAGAAATGTTGAAGAAATTTTGTAAATTTTAAACAGGCACAATAATTTATCTCTTAAACATAAAATTCAAATGAAAAGACGTTTGAAATTTTAATTGACATTTACAGGTTGTTTTCTTGGAATACTTTTTGTGAGTCTGATATTTTCAAAAAAGAATTTTTTTAGGAAACAAGTGAGAATGCAAAATTTGGCTATGACGAATCCTCAATACCCTCCACCACAAATACGCGTGAATTAAATGCATCATATTTTGGAAGTACACACTCACACTCACAAACGTATATATTTTATTTCAGTTTTTTTAAATAATACGGAACACTGAATGAATCCTAAAATTAGTTATATTTTTGGCTATAAATTTTATCTACTGAGATGATTTTGATAATTTTTGGAATGCAAATGAAGTTCACATAACTTAATGTTATGAGAAAATTTCTTTATAATTTATCGATTTATAACAAAGTTCTTTGCTTGAACTTAGAGGCTGCCTCAGAAATCGATCTATGTCTTTTAATATACCGAACGGTATATATATATATATCTGTCTATATCTCTTAACACAAGAAATGCTCAGGCCAAATTTCGTTCAGTTCTGTCAGTTACTGTGAATTTGAGCATGCGATTAACAGACAGACGGGCAGATAAACGGACATAGATAAATCGAATTAAGTTTTTATTTGAACCAATAACATATATATATTATACGATCTGATATGACTCCTTCTTAGCGTTACATAACAAACTAACTAACAAACTTAATATATCCCTTTCACCACTTGTGGTGGTGGAGTGCATAATAAGTTATTTGATGATGATTAATTATATTCGTTGAAATTGTCGTAATTAATAAATAATGTGAAATTTATTGTCATTTATTATTAATAAATAAGGTTTTTGTTATAAGAGGAAAATAAATGAATGATATACAAATATAAAGGGAGACAGTGAATTTGCAATACGATAACATATAATCCATCCTTTAAAGAAAATAAGTTAATTATTTGAAAATTTTTTTTCCTTTCTTGAGTAGTAAGAAATTACTGGGAATAAGATTTAACTAAAAATTAATTAAGGGAGTTATTTCATTAAAATTGAGAGATTATTTGAAAATGATGAATTCGATATCTTTTCTGAAAAAACATGTTTTGAAAAGAACTTCTGTAATCACTCAATCGGCAACCCGTTTAAGATTGGGAATTATTCGAAGCCGCATAGCAATGACATCAAGCTACTTCTCTATGCTTGACGGGATTAGAAGTATGTTTTACTATGAACTAAATCTCATGGTGAAAAAATTCAAAAACAGTTTTGAAGCTGTGAATATTTAGTACAATCATTGCATTGATTTATTATTTAGCTGATTATCTCCTAAATTTTAATTATATTTGGCCTAATTAAATACTCTATTAGTCAAAATCCTAATTAAATACTTTATTAGTCCAAATTGAATATGACATATTGGTCTATAATTTCCTAATGAAACGATTTATTTGTGGATATAAGAATGTCAACGACAAACAGCAGACGAACAAACGTAACTCGAGTTATATTCTTATTTGATTTCCTAATGACATTAAAAACGGAATTGTTAAAGTTAAAACATTTTAGCAGCAGTTGTATTGGTGGAAGTTATGAAGAAATTCATCCCATTTTTTAGTAAAAAATTATAAATTTTAATTAAAATAACCTCATAAATCATTATATATTTTTTTAATTTTTAATAAAACTTGACATTTTAATTAAAATATTTATGTATTTCTTTAACATCGGTATGTGTCATGTCAACGTTACGAAGTGAATAGTAATTTTTTTAAATAAATCACAAATAAAGTTTTTATATTATAGATAAATAAATTAAGTGCAATATAAAAAGTTGGGAAATATTAATATTAATACATAATTTATTTGGTAACAAAAGTATAATTAAAAATTAAGGAAAGAGATCGAAAAATTTTGTACACACGTTTTTCATCAAAACTATTAACAAGGTATTATTATTATTATTATAATTATAATCATTATTATTATTATTATTATTATTATTATTATTATTATTATTATTATTATTATTATTGTTATTATTGTTATTATTATTATTATTGTTATTATTGCTATTATTATTATTATTATTATTATTATTATTATTATTATTGTTATTATTGTTATTATTATTATTATTATTATTATTATTATTATTATTATTATTATTATTATTATTATTATTATTATTATTATTGCTTTTATAATTATTATTATTATTATTATTATTATTATTATTATTATTATTACTGTAATGTTATTAACAGTACCGGGAGACTATGCCCGTTGTTATAAAACTTGTTTAGGTAGAAGGAATGTCCAAATGATGTTTCCAAAACCAAGGAATGGAAATCATTATCACAAGAGCTCCCAACACGTCCGGTAGGAAAGCGTCGCCTTTTTCCCTAAATTTTTACTTAAAAAATAAAAGCTATTGCTTACATATAATACCCAAAAATATCCTGATAGGAACGCTGCTTAAAATTAAGAGACCAAAAATTTAACACGAAAATTGAAGTCAAGTTTTCTAAAAAATATTCTTGTAGCATAATGGATGAAGAAACTTTCATCCTAGTAGATTTTTCGTAACTTCCTGGTAAAGAATTCTATATTGCTGACGATCGAAGAAAATGTAAAAGAGAAGTTAAGTATACAAATGCATTCAATATTTCCCAAAATGAATGGAAGAGTTTTCGAAAGGTTCAAAATTTCAGCACTAGTTATTGAAGATGAAAAAAACTAATTGTGTTATTTTAGTGTTTTCGTTTTTATTAACATAAATATATGTAAAGAATACATATATGTTAATCTCACCCCTTAGTTGAGTTTTATATACATATTAATTATATACATACATGTTTTAATTAATTGACGAATTGTTTTCAATTATTACTGATTCACAAAAACTTAACCGCACACACTCAAATAATAATTGATATATTTATTACTTTTATATATCATTAATTATATACTAAATGTAGTTAACCTAATACTTAAAATTTGAACAAGGAGAAACTTTCAAATTTCCAATTATAATTAATAATAAATTTAATTACATACATATGTTCACAAAATGTATGTGTATACTCAGAGGGAAATATAAGATCTTAAGTTAAATATCAAAATGCCTAATAAGTATTTTATTATGGAAACCTAATCTTGTCTGTAATATTAGAAGTTGAAGTCCAGTGCATGTTTTTCATATTTCAGATAAAGGGAATATGTAGTAAATCACTTGTAACTCTTTTGAAAGGCCTTCACTGTTGAATTACATACTTATTTTCCTTCACAACCTTTAATGGATGTTAAAAGTGCGTGTGTGGTTGTCTAATTTTATTATTTTCCATGTAATATTTTTTCTTTTTCTATTTAACTACATTTTCCCAACAAATTCATAGAAGGTGGAAGAAATATGAACTACATATGCACATGTACCTATAAATTATTATTATTTTAATTTTAAAATGATTTTTCATTGTTAAAACTACATTTTCCCATCACGCACATTTTCAAACACATGTTATTATAACTAACAATTATTATTTTCTTTTCTTCCTTGTTGTTGCATTTCCTTGTTCCTTTATCACATAACTTAGTTCTTATATTTACATTCAATATGTCTCAAAGGATACAAAACAAAAACCATGAATTGTAAGTGAAGAAAATATAATTAACAAAATTTTTATCATGTTCAGAGTTGAATATTTTATACTCTATAGTTTTGAATAAAAGTTTACATTGAATGGTGGATGACAAAGTTTGATTGAAAAATTTTTAAAGAAAAACTTTTTTATTATGTTCATCAAAAAAAAAAAAAAAGATACAAAATTGACACACCTTGCATGGTCTGTTTTTTTTGGAGTAGTTTTGTGCATCACTTTATTCGTATCATAAACTTCAATCTTCTAAATTCGTTCTACTATTTCCCAATTTTTCAAAGATCAATTAAATTATTTTAGACCGCTATTAGCTTTTTTAAACAGTAAGTTTGAGCATATTTACCCTATTTAAGTTGTTTAAGTCAGCTTAATATGTCGGTTTTGAGATTTACAAAAAAATCTTAATTTGGGGAAATTTCTACCCAATTTTATTTCATATCTCAAAAACTATACTAAATAAATTCCAGATTATCAATATATAATAAAAGTATCACCATCACAAGTGGTGATGAGGGTACGTAAACATGTCTAACGCAAGATGCAATCTTCTTAGACTCCATAATTATATATTCCTGCATCAAATCAATATCTGATTTGATTTAGTTATGTCTGTTTGTTTGAAACAATCTCACGGCATGAGAAAAATTTAGTCACATAGTTTCTTAACTTACACATCAGAAAATAAATCATCAAATTACATCAATAGAAAAAAATTATAGATTAAAATATACAACATTCTAATGCACCCCAAAATCTGTCAGGTTTCACTTTTTTAGATAATTTTCTAAAATTTGTCACACATATTTACTTTGATAATATAATAGATTCAAAGAAATAAGATTCTGCTGACAAAATAATCACATAACGCTCTTTCTCGGAATATGGTTTTAAGCTTTTAAAACTCTTATATATTTAAATTCGGAACAATTGTTGTTCTAACTATTTTAAATATATTATTAGTTTGGCTAATGTCGCATATAAAGTATCTCACGAAAACAGTTTTGAGCTTAATAAACTATTTAATGAATGTGATTAATTCGATCAATTGTCCATATTCTGCTATAGCTCTCATTAGATCCCATTAGATTTTTTTGTAAGTCGGGCCAATTATTTTTCCTACTGCCTTGAATATATATAAAGAGATATTAAACGATTTGGCAATCAATTTTAAGTTTTTTATAGTCCGGTCATATTTGCTGACATTTACTTAAGATTTGTAGTAGGTTTTTGTTAGAAATTTTGTGGCTCCGGAGTCGTTTTTCAAAATGATTCCCAGGACAAAGCTCTTTGAAACATGATTGAAATTAAAAGCTTCCCAACTGTGACATGAAATATTTCTAATGAACTAAAATTTAAAGTTGATGTTAATATGTGATCTTATGGTAACAAATGAAAGCCATTTTTATAATTTTCATTTAACAATATCAGTGAAACATCACTTGGAAATACCTGTTACTTTGATTCTATTTGCCATATATGTATAACATTCTATATATTTACTTTTTATCGGAAATATTTCACTTTGCGATTATTTCCACTTTTCATTGTCTTTTCAGAGAATTAAATTTTCTGTAAGTATTTGTTCTTTGTCTCAAATTTCGAAATTATTTACCTTTTTTTTAGATAATACTATATTTCATTTGTTATTGCGGGGAAGATCATTAACAGAAACAAGTAGCGTATAATATATTCATATGTAAATCGAATATTTCAGTTTGATTCAGTTTGAATACACATCAAACATTTTCTAAAAAATTTTCCCAATTAAAAAAAAAAAACGTCTATGTTTTTTTTTTTTTTTTTGTACGAATTTATACAACTCAGTAGGTAAAATAGCAAATACGTACTGTATTATAAAAATCAAAGATGCGTATGCGTAATATCATTCATATTTTGTATACGCTTACAGTATGAACATTAAGGTTATTTTAAATATCTTAAAAGGACTTATCACTTCTTGTAAGCGGGATAGTGTATATTAATATACACTAATTCACCTTCCTATAGACACATTTCATTTGTTTTTCTATTTTGGTTTCATATTTGTTATTCTCATGAGAAATAAAGTTGAAGTTTTCTAACAAGAGACAAATTAAAGGTACCTCTTTAAGGTAAACGAAAGTTTTTAAAACGAGTTTTAAAAGCAGTTTTCAATTTTGGATTTATGGAAGTATTCTAAAAGAAGCGAAAATTCATTTTCATGAACAAGGATGTTCCAATAAAGAAATTGGTCATAAAACTAAACCTTCCAGTGTCTTCCAAACACGTGGCTCACATTTTACGAAGAAATGAAAACATAAAAAAGAAGAAGAAAAGTGTACGTCAATGTTAAAAAACTGACACAAAAACGAAAAAATAATGATTTAGACGGTCGAATTCATGCTTATATTATTGGTACGATTAGAGATCAAATAATTTTCGGATGTCAAAACGTAATTTCAGCAGTGGTATATCATGGTTTGGGGAGTATTTTTTGCATATGGAAAATCTAAAATTTGTTTTGTTACAACAAAAATTTAATGCACAATTAATCATAAATTGCAGGAAATTGTTCTTCTTTTTTATGAATGAAAATGCATATTCCAGAAAGATAATGCTGTGGAACATGTTTAGAAGTAGTCTTAAACATTTTTTAATGAACAGAATATATTTGTTGAAATTGCCTGCTTGTAAGCAGCACTTAAACCTAACAAAGATATTGCGGGGATATATGGCCCTAAAATGTCCAAATAGAAAGCATAATGATTTTTACAGAACTAAGACTAAAAATAAGTTTGGAAGTAAATTGATTCTGATTTTCTTAAAAAAATAGTTGAATCAATGAAGACTAATTCACCCATTATTAATAATGATATAGAGACTGTTAAATTTAAGTGTGTTTGAAGGAAAATATAAATAAAGTGGCTGTTAAACTCTCAAATTATATTAGAAAAAATAAAATGAAATACAAACTCTTTTTTAAACAATATTTTAATTGAAGTTTTAGTTGATTTAATAAAACTATTATTTGCCCACTAATTTTATTGCTAAATTTTTTCTAATCCCTAAAAAAGGTTATGTGCGTTTATAGAAATATGCACTAGTATTTATTAAAATTACTAACTTGAATATGATGAAGGCATATCATTTCAATATATTAATGGATCGTACTTTGAAAGGAAATTTTTCTACTTGGTTCATTTTATATAATTGAATTAAGTCCTTAAATCAGGTTGTGGACTGGAAAAGAAATCTGATGCGAAGTGTGAATCCTTTTATTAAAAAAAAAAAACATTTTTAACTATCGAAATAGAGAATAATCTACATTCTCACCGAGTTTAGCAACAAACTGGATCACTGTGAAATGTCTCGAAATTGCTTTAGAAAATTTCTATCACTTTCAAGAAAATATATTAATCAAATAATATACACACTTACATACTTTTATGTTTTCTATGTTTATTTATAATTACTCTTCTAATTTCGAATCTAAATGTTTTAATCAAAGAAGTCAAAAATATACAAAATGATTTGTAAAATTAGGAAACTTTTCTTTTAATTAATTCCCAACTCTCTTATGTATTACAAATAACATAAGACAAATGTCATGATAGCTTATTAGACATTAGTATTATCCTGTAGGGTATAAAGAGAAGAAGAAAGAAAATATTTGTGTATGTAACCGTGTGTGTGTACATTTTCAAACATTATGCCAAAACGGGTTTAAGCATGAGTTACTTCATTTCCTTTTACGTTATTTTCAATTAAATTAAGATTAATGGCAAAATGAAGCTAAATGCATAATTCATAAAATTTTCATTCCTTCTAGCAATTTAGCAGCAAAAGAAATAACTGACATTTCAGAAAAGAAAATGAAAAAACAAAAAGCACTAAAAACACATCGATGAAAAATAAAACAAAGCACCCAACGAGAAAAAAAAACAAAGGATATGCAGAGTAATCAATGTTTCAAAGAATGTTGGTTGCTGGTTGCTCTTGTTATTGTTTTTGTTGCTGGAATTTACTAATAGTGCCTGTATAATGTTAGACATACAAAAAAAAAACCCTTCATACATAAAAGCTTTCAAGCATTCTTCTATATAAACTTTACCAAAGCAAAGAAATAAATCAATGTTGGAACCGAAAATAAAAACAAGAAGACAATATGGAGTGAGATCGGAAAATTCTTAACACACGCTTATCATTATCATTAAATGTCACTGGTTATGGTTTATTTCAAAGAAATGATTATATAGTTAATCTGTTTAAATCGAGTAACCAGGAAAAAGTGCGTCAAAAAATAATACATATGTCAACATGAAATAACCTAGACCTACAAAAAAGTTGGCCAGACATTCAAAGGTCTGCCGTCAGCCAAAAACAGCTCCCAACACACCCGTTAGGAAAGTGCTCAGACTATTTGGTACAAAAAGCAAAAGCTAATACAGGTTTAAATACAATCAAGACTTATAAAGTTTCTGACAGGAATATTTTACAAGTTCCTGGTCAAAAATTTTATGCTGTTGATGATGAAAAAAGTTTAAAACATGTTCAAAATTGCTTCCAACAATTTCGGTAAAAAAGCGGTCCGGTTATCTCGGAGCTCGAAATATTTGATACGAAATATTAAAGCTAATCCAGGTTTAAAAGTTAAAAGGACTCAAAGAGTAAAAAACAGAGCATGGAAATTTAAGACAAGTTTAAAAAAAATCTTACTGCATAACACACGAAGAAACGTATTTCCTGGCAGATCTTTCGCTACTTCTTGTTCAAGAATTTTATATATTGCAGATGATTGAGGGATTGTTGAAGAGAAATTAAGGTTCCAATATCAGTAAAATTTTCAAAGCGGTCCCTAACAGCTGTGGGAAGCAATATGTAGTTGCAGTAAAAGAAGCCAGTCATATGTTACAACGGGCTCTGTAAGTATCGAAATTGTTACTATGAAATGTTTCCAAAAAAGGCTGCTTTTATTCATAAGACTTCATATTGTGTCCATTTGTTTGGTCTTACTTGACATCTGTCAAGTCCTAGAGTGATACGGGCACAGTAATGTGGTATTTGCACCAAAAGGGGCAAATCCTTTAAGACCAGTGGAAAGATATTGCGCTCTTGTGAAAAGATAATTAAAAGAACAAAAAGGAGTCCAAAAAGTGCCAAATTTTTATATATGTAAGTTTATTGTAATATTTTTTATATTTTCATTAATATATATGTGTTTAGAATTTTTTAACTCACTCCCTAATATAGGAAAGTTACAAAGTATTCTCTGGTGGATGTTGAAATTATAAATATAGCATGATTCTTTTGTTGCTCTGCTGTTAAAGAAAAATATTAAACGCAATATTTTCCATAGAACTCAAAGGATTCATTTTATTTCCTCTACTGGTTACACTCAACTTTGCCCTTAAGTGTTGCAAAATCGAATTGAAAATTTTACGTTTGATTCTGTAGGTTTGTGGTAAATGCATGAAATAATTTCAAACACTTTTGTTCTCTTTTCTTCGTTTCTTTCCTTCTTTTCGTTTCGAAATAAAAAAAAAATTATTTATTCACAATATCTCTCCTGTTTAGAAAAACAACAAAAATAAATTCTAATCATACAGATGGTTGTATGCTTAATGATTGATATTAATAAACTTCATAATGTTGGAGCATGAAATCAATCATTTTACATTCTCTTTTTTCTTAATTGAATTCTAGTTGTTGTTTCTGTTGTTGTTATTGTTGATGTTGTTGGTAGAATGTTAAGAGCAACATGCAAATAAATTTGTATACATAAACAAGTAGATAAATTAATTTATTCTGAATATGTTGTTATTTATTAGAATGGGGTCAATGTTTTGTAAGAGTTTTCATTTAATTTATATAAAAGATTTCAAAAAGTTTCTTTTTAATCAATTTAGCTTTAATTCGTAGAAATAATTAGTATTTAATCGTTTGGAAAATATAACATAATTTCTAGGAATCATTGTTAATAGAGGTGGTAAACGAATATATGGGGTCACATATATGTATTAGCAGATTTTTGTAATTTAATAATGGTTATATATATTGGGAGCAGAGTGAATAATTTATTAAAATTAAATCAATAATTGTATTACACAATGCACAGTGAGGCAGAATTGATTCTTTGCTAATAAATTTGAAACTCGTGATAGATTTGCACGAAATTTAACGTAATGATAGCAGGTGAGTTTAACATCAATACATCATCATAGTGCTTGGACTATTTAATACAAAAAGAAAAACCTAATACAGGCTAAAAAAAACAATCAAGGTTCAAAAATTACCTGGTAGGAACGCTGCTAAAAATTTAGAGGTCTTAAACAGAGTACGGAAATTTAAGTTAATTTTTTTTTAAAAATCTCTTGCTGGAAGACGTAACGTATATTAAAAGTTATCTAAGAAAATTATTAATATATTTTAAGATATAAAAGAAGTATTTACATATCGGGTCAGATCAAAACTAGATTTTTTTTACTATATGTTATTTTTTTTGGAATGTCCTCATAAATTCAGTCTAATTATTTGTTTGTTCAATTTTATTTTATATTTAATTTGAATATTTTCTAATGCTGGAAATAATTATCTTAATCCGAGCTAGAACTAAAGTATTCATTAAAGTAACTACCCAATAAGGAAATTTGTGACAGTTTAGAGTTGAGAGGATGTTTGATATCCCGTAATATTATGGAGACATTGAATACCTTGGAGATATTACATTTTTGTATACCAACTAGCTCAGCCATCTTTTCCATTGAAGCTTTTGAGCGGTTTTCATGTATGCTTAGAAAATCTGAAGTTTGGACTTTGTGTACTTTATGGGGGTCGGTCCGCAGGGCGCAAAAAATCACGTCTGGTCATAAAAACATTTAAAAATATCCACATTTTTATATCTATACCGATTTAGAGATTTTTATATGATTGGATTCTGCTACTGAAAATCTATAAAAAACCTTATCTTATAGTTTAAGAGATATTCAGTTTCAAAAGTTTAAAATTTTACTTTTTGACCGACCTTAGTTGTTATGCTATAGCGAGTCCAAATTTTGTCAGATTTTTGTCATAAATTTTGATTTAAATTTAATGATAAAACTTTGCAAAGAAGAAATTTTTAAAACAAATTCACAGAAGTTATAAGGCTTTAAAATTAAATTTTCAAAAAGTGTCGACTTTTCCAAATAATTTGATACACTTTTTTGAGTTAAAAATATTTTGTCAAATACCATATTTATATACGAATTTATATTTTTCTAAAAGGTTACTTTATTGGCTTTTGTGTAACAAAAAAGTTTCAAAAACTTAAATTTGGGAGAACCAGATTTTTTTAAATTCAACCTATTTTTCACAATACTCTTATTACTGGTTTAGTTTCCCAAATCACAAAGCTTTAATTTTAAAAAAAACTTATGTTTTTTTTAAAGTCCGATATATTCTAAAATTTTCAGTTATATAAATTTTAACTCCCAGATATCGGTTAGAAAGTTATAGAAAAAAATATGAAAAACCCATTTTTTAAAATTTTCAAAAGTTACGGGATTTTTTTAAGGAGAAATAAGATAATGATAAAGTTTCCGACACAATGTTAAAAAAATCTACGTATATGCAAAATTTAATTAACAAAGGTTGAGTAAAATAATTATTTGAAGATCAAAATTGAATAATTTGCAAAACACTTTACCGCAAAAAGTGTGCAACGAAATTTATTATCAATAATATTTTACAATTCTGAAAAGAAGACATAATTTCCAATAAAGCTCAAAGTACATGCTCAAAACTTAAACTCGCAACCTTCCTACTAACTCTACGTGAAAATGCTTTAAAATTAGATTAGCCGTTCGGAAGTTACAGATTTATTTTCATTTCATTTTTCATTTGAAACACTGAAAGTCGTTCATTAATTTCTCGAGACTACCATCAATAGCAAACATTATGGTGTAGAGTATTATATAGTCGGCCTTGACGAATATATCATTCTTACTTCTTTTAAGATGTAAGTAATTTTAAAAGGTAAATACCATTGGAAAAATTAAGTCTTATGTGAAATATTTTATTCTATCTTAGTGATTTCCATAGATCTTGCTACATTGAACATGTACAAAAATTTAGAAAATAAGACAGTTCTTCAATTTTTAGATTGAAATCAAGCAAAGCCGTTTTGATTGTAAAATATTAAATAAAGGACGCATCTTTAATATACTTGAATTTTAGTTAAATATCAAAATGGTCATTTGAAGAAAATAAAAGTGAATATTTAGTTTTATAATTAATTTTTTTCCTGAATTTTTAAACCAAAAATTTTGTTCCTTTTGTTTAACCCAGCATTTTTAATCATAATCAGCAGGATGTTAATAAAATACATTATTCTTTTTGCAAAATTATTTCGTTAATTCTTTTCTGTCTTAAATAAACGATCCATAATTGAAAACATTTCATAAACAAATTCCATTGTGAATTCCTTTCACTTATTAATAAATTATTAAATAGTCACTGGAATATATACTATAATACAAACATACATATTTTTAATAAGAAATCCCCCACTGATTTCATATTTAAATTCAATATTATTGTTGTTTTTTGTTTCAGTATTAAGTCTACTTTTAATATTATTAATAATGTCTGCGTGTTTTTTTAGTGTTTCTGTACTTATTTCATTATTTCCATCTTTCAATAACAAGGCTTTTCATGATTTCATAACGTCTACACATTTGGGATTAAAACAGTGAAAATATTAAAATGAAACTTTTAAAATGTTAAATATAAAAATGAAAAATTGTTCTTTTATCTTATTGGTTTATATACCCTACACTACCATAGGTGAGTGGGGTATTATAGGTTTTTGCTGATGTTTGTATCATAAAGAAAAAATGGTGACACACCCACCTTTAAGTATATAGTTTGTCTTAAAATCACTTTCTAAGTCGATTTAACGATGTCCGTCCGTTCGGCTGGCTGACCATCATTTTAGCGAAAGAACTAAAGCCACAAAAATTTGACATAAATGTTGATGTCACAAGAATGTTCTGTAAACTTAGGAATATAAGAATCAAACTATGAGGAAATGAAATGGAATTAAATCTGAAATTTTCGAACTGCTAGTCCGACTTTAATAAAATTTCCCATAGAGATGTAGAAGTGCAGGCGAGTTAAAATCTTGAGTTTGGACTTTGTGAAGTTTATGGGGGTCGGTCCACAGGGCGAAAAAATTCAGCTTTGGTCATAAAAATATGTAAAACCATTCAAATTTCTTGTTTTTCTAAAAATCACTTTCTAAATCCATTTAAAGATGTCCATCCATCTGTCTGTTCGTCTGGCTGTCCGTTTAAATGTTGTAAATACTATAAAAGCCGCAGTTTTTGACATATATTGATGAAAATTTGTAAATATCATTATTTTGGACTACGGACGAAGCACATTAAAAGTAAATATGGTCTTTCTAATATTTGTCTTAATTGTCCTCCCGGAATGAGGTTTCAAACTCACTTTTAAAAGCATAAATTTCACATATACCATGTTGTTGTAATAAAGTTGACTAAATTAAGATAAATATATACAAACCTGAATGAACGAAATTATACGAAGTTCGGTCTATATTTTTTTTCTAACTCGCATATAACCCTCCAGAAAAACATTCATTTGAAACTCATAAATTTTACATAAAATTTTGTGTCACAATAATGCACTACATACTTAGGAAAAAATTCAGTAAATAAATTTTACGAGGATGGTTCATAAGTTTTTCGTAACTACCATTTTTGATCAATATTGTGGAGAAGGGTATTATATAGTCGATTTAGATCCACCAAACACTTGTTTTTTCTTTATATTTATAAATTTGTTTTTCAATTTTTATTTCTTTATTTTTCAACAGAAAATAAAAGCCCCATGAGTATTTTCATTTCAATATATAAATGCAATATTATTTTATATATAATATGCAATTGATTATTATGTATTAATATTGACATACATAATGTATGTACATATATGTATTCAGGTTTTAATAAGTCTTAAATCATTTTATATATTATTTGCAATAAAAAATCTTCCTTTTTTATTTATCGAGAATTTATAAAAATTATATTTTGTAATGATTTTATTGAAATATCTTAATCGGATAAGTATTGAATATAAAAAGTTATAATCTTAAAAAAATATAATTATAATTACGTTATGAGTTTAATCCAAATCAATAAGAATTATGTAGCGATTAACATATTAAACTTATTAAAGAAGATATTTCGTATTATATTATTATTCTATACAAGTAGAAGACTGTACACCTCCAAGTAATTTTTTGAAGTGAGCTGTGGATGTGAGAGTTTTGAACCGATCGTCATATAAAATTTGTAAATTTTATGACAAATATTTGTAAAATTTCATCCATTTGCTTTAAAAATTTTAAATTGTTTAAATGTACAGCAAGTGATTTTGATCGGTATAATGAGTGAGATCAAAAAATTCTTTATATTCATATATGTTAATAAAAGCTAAATAAAAAATAAGACATTAATTTTTTATTTGATTGAAATTATTATTACAATTTACCAAAAAAAAATTATAGTTTTAATCACTACACTCAGAAAAAAGTCATTTCTCAATATGTTCATCGCAAACACTAATAGATCTACGGCGAAATGACAATGTAAATAAAAAAACAATTTTTAAGTTACAGTAGCAATATATAATAACAATAGTATGTTGCTTGTAATTTATACTTGCCGCATATTTTTCTCTACGTGTAGTGATAAAACTTTTTCCTTTTTAGGAAACCTTCCTTTTTTGGAACCCTTTCTATTAATGTTTTTAAAGTACTTTATATTAATATGCTCGAAAAAGGTAGTATACATCTGTCTAAAATCTACTTCACTTGGACACCTTTTTTTCTCTTCATTTTTTTACCTCTCCACTGGCCTTAGCAACGGTCAGTTAGGGAGATTTGGCCAAAAATAAGTGGACCCATTGTGAAATCATACGAATGAAATCAACTTTTATATTGCTCAGGAAATTGTAAATATATATAAGATCAAGAGTTTCGTCATCCATTATGTAGCAGGAATATTTATTTAGAAACTTGACTTCAATTTCTGTGATGATGTAATTTTGTTCTCTAAATTTTTTGCAGCGTTCCTATCAGTAACTTAAAGCCCTGTATATTTTTAAACCTGCATTAGCTTTAACTTTTTGACAGAAATAGTCCCTGTACTGAGTTAACCGGTAAGACTTTAAAAACATCATCTGCACCATTTCTTATATCTAAACCAGATTTTGTATCAACGGAGAGTTCTCCCGGTACTATTTTATAAGATTGGAAACAGTTTGACCGCAAACCCTTGTACGTCCAAATTATATTTTGTTGAAAATATTTAAAAATTTTAGTACGCACTATTTTCTGGTCCCTCATTTTAATCAGATTAATAAAATATTCGTCAGTTGGACATTAAACATTAATAAAAACGTGTATTAAGAATTTTTCGTTCGGAATCTTTATTTGAAGTTCGATGTCATTTCACTTATCACTCCCCAAGGCGACTATTTGAGATAAAAAAAACTGAGGCGAAATAAAATTAAAGTTCGTCACACTTTTAGCTATCATTAGTAACATGAACTAAGCATTTATGCTTTCCGCCTCATAATCACTTTTCAAATCGATTTATCTATGTCAGTCTCTCTGTCTGTCTGTCTGTCTGTCTGTCTGTTTGTTCGTCCGGCTGGCTGTCCACATAAACGTTGTGAAAAGTCTACAGATCGAAATTTTTGCGATATCTTCATGAAATTCAGTATATTATTTTGATCCAAGGACAAATGGTTCAAAAAAATGTTTTTTAGTCCAAATTCACGCGTTAAATTTTAAAGATGACCGTAGTTTTTATAAATATTCACATCAGGAAATCACTTTAAACTGCAGGACTAAAAAAGTTCAGTTTTGTGATTATATTTTGTATTTTAAAATTAATACAATCAAAAAACATTCTACCAAATTTTTCTAAAAACGGTTCACGGTTTTCTATAGCCCTCATATAAACCTCACTTCCACAAACTATATCAATTTGCAAAAGTCTTCCATATGTGTGAATGTGAAGAAATGGTTTTGAATAAGTATATAAGTGAGTATGTTTTCATTTTGTCAGTCTTAACTGACTACTACATTCTAACTTGTTTTCCATTAAATTTTTGAAACCACCCTAATGTAGATATATATTCAAAAATAACCCTTCTTGTTTAAGCATTTATTTAATAAAATTAATAAAGCGAAACTAAATTCAAAGCTCCATAAATCTAAAAAACATATTTCCTTTTTGTACTAAAATAAAGCAATGTCTCTCTAAATATTCCACTTATGGAACCTTTGTGACTATTTAAGAAATTTTGTTTATGTTTTCGTTTATGTTTTCTCATTTTTCCATCTCCATTATTGCTCAAAGAAGGGAGAAAAAAATCTCATATAAATATCCTTAATATAATGTCTCAAAAGATTTATTATAAGCAAATATACATATATACATATATACATATATTATATAATAAATTGAACATCTAAAATGTATTTGGCCAAAAAACAGAGAGAAACCAAAAACAAATCAAAACCCAAAATTATATCAAATGAAAAATGGAATATGAGACAAATCCAAAAGAAAGGGCAAAAACAAAAATTCATAACTTATTAGTTATAATGCTGTATAATAAGGATTTTTGGCTTTATATACATATCTGTGTACAAACAATAATTTCTCTGTTCAATGATCCCTTAAGAAAATTGTATCAGAAATACGAAATAATAAATGGAAAATAAGAAAAAAAATATGCGAACAAAAATCACAAATAATACATAAATTCGCAATAAGTGTGTGTTTTCGTTTATAATTCATAAATTTACATTTAAACGAAATGAACAAAAATCATTCAAATATTACATTTTGCTTTTTTAAGTCATCTTTTGATTATAATTTTTGTCATTTCATTTTTATTCAAGTATTTTTTGTACTCAATGGAATTGTTAAGATATTTTAATGTTCATATTTTGTATTTAGTGACATTGTGGTGTATATTATACAGTCTCGAGCAAAACTGTTAGCAAAGCAATAATTTAATGTTTTATCTTAATTTTTCTGCCATTATAACCAATTGGAATTAAAAAGTTAAATTTATAGTCGGTCAAGTCATATAATAGTAAATATGTATGATTCTTAAGGAAGGGAGCTCGATGAAGTTATGAACCAACCGTCGTGAAATTTCGAACAAAGATTTAATTCGACCAATTCTTATCACAATGCTTGCGTATATATTAGAGTTATATGTGACCTATTTCACCATATTTCAGAAATAACAGATTCGTCGTTAATAGCCATTGTCCTTGGGCCAAGGTAATGTCAGATGCTAAGTTTCAACCTGAATTTTATTCTAAGGTGTACATGGATAGCCAGCCAGACGGACGGACACCGTTAAATAGATTCAGAAAGTTATATCTACTTAAAAGCGTTGGTAGCAATATTTTTCTGTGCATTACGAACTTAATCATTGTAACCCAATTACCTATGGTGGTGTAGGGTATAAAAATCATTAATACTGAATACAACTATAAGTAGTTTGACAACAATATTGAAAATAAATGCTTGCTAAATACACAAAACATATATACATACATACATACATACATACATACATACATACATACATACATACATACATACCTACATACAAAATATGCTTATTTTGTAAAATAAGTGATTAATTTGCTGACCAAAAGTATTGGTACAATCAGCCCTGCATGTTCATTAAATTTGAATTTTCCGAAATCAAGAACCATTGAAAGAATATATAATATTTTTTTTCAATATGTGTCGCTTTCAATCGGTTAAAGTGATAATTTGTTGATATAAATTCAAAAAGAACTCTGTAAAACCAATAATGGAGCCAAAGAAAAAAAGAAGTAAGCGAATTTGAGCAAAAAAAAAAAAAAAAACAAAAACAAAGTAGCGAATCAGAGCGAAAATAATTCAGTATCTGTATTACTTAGGCATATGTCCAGAGAGGTCAATTAATGACGTTGTCGTTCCACTTTTAGAAGATTAGTGAATCGTTTTAAAGAATAGTCAAGTTTCCAAAGTTCGATTAAACCTGGTACAACTAAAGTTTTAAGTCCCCGCAAATCTACCCAAATTGTCTGAAAAATTAAACATAATCTTAAAAATCTACATCTACCGAAATTGCAGCTGAAGACCAACAGGAATATAACAGACATATTTACTCCATTACTGATCTTAAAGTGCTGCAGGAAGCTGAGAATATGATGGAACAACAAATGACAAGTACATTTTTCATTCATTTCTAAACGACTAAACATTGGAAATAAAGAAAAATACACTTGCTGCGGCAACAGTTTTGTTCGGGACTGTATATTCAAAATCACTTGATATGATTACATTTCTGTGATAAACAAGAAAAAATATATTAAATATGAAATATTTGTTGTTTATTTTTGAATCTTATTTAAAATAATTTTATAAGGATTTCGAAAAGAATAAAATTAATTGTAGACATTAAATGGATTTGGAACTTATAATACTGTTATCGTATTGAAAAGTATGTTTTTTATTTAAATTCTAGAAAACATTACTTAATATGTAATTGTAATGAAATAATAATATTAATAATAGTAGAAGATGAAGTTTGCATTTATTTATTTTTCCGCCGAATATGATGACAAATATTCACCAAATTTCAATAATATGTTAACCGGCGTATTCGCCTTATTTGGTTCTGTGTATCCCGGCAGTTTAGTATTTTTCGTTATTCAGTTATAATGGTAATACAAACTGAATCTAGCGAAGT
The DNA here is from genome assembly GCA_004302925.2 of Cochliomyia hominivorax. NCBI lineage: Eukaryota > Metazoa > Arthropoda > Insecta > Diptera > Calliphoridae > Cochliomyia > Cochliomyia hominivorax. Next base: position 52,171,095 of record PYHX02000413.1, read on the forward strand.
TATTAACATTACCGTTGAGAATTTTCAAAAAGTCGCACAAAAAGCGAAAATGAAAATTTACTAATACTTTTTGTTTTCAAATCTTCTGATTTTTTTTTTTTTCATTTTACCTTTATTTAATAAAATTTTCCGAATTTTATAGCAAAAAAACGGAAATTTTATAAAGTATATTAAAAATCGTTAACTAACGCCGCACCAACTGCAACACTGACTGTTATAATTAAATGAAGGCATAAAAGTGAAAAAAAAATTGGAATCTTTAATAATTCCTTCCTTGATGTTTCGAATCAAACCAAAAACTGAGTTGATTTACCAATGTCCGTCTGTCTATTGTAAACATAAATGAGCTGATGTGGCCTGAATGTTTGTTGTAGTCTCGTTTATTTAGCTATTTAAACCCGATCATACCGGTTTAGATGAAAATACTAAGGCAACCTTAAATTTCAGAAGAGGAATTCAGAATAGAAAACAAATTAAAGAATAAAATATGTAAACATTTAATGCACTCCAAAATTACAATGTAATGTAAGTGGCAATTTTAAATATAATTTTCAGAAAATTTCCACGTACTCTTACTTTAATATAATAAATAAAAAATTGTGCTGGGCAATTATTTGACCAAGCTCCCATATGAAGCCCTTTAAAAGAGTATGATTTAAAGCTTACAAAACTCTTAACTGTAAACCGAATCCGTAAAAATTCGGTACAATTATATTTTATTATTGTTTGGTGTGACATATATATGTTACTAATATGTTTAATATTGGACCATATTTTAATACAGTTTCTGACTGATTTAATTTGAAAATATTCGTTCAATAATTTGATACAGCTCCCATATAAGGCCTCTTGCGGGAAAATGGGTTTAAGCATATAAAACTGCGTTAACTTACTAATTTTACTAATTTGATTGGAATTTGTCACAATTGTTTTTCAATTAAAAATTCTAATAATATATTATTTTCTTTGACATTATTATACCCTCCACCACCACAAATGGTGAGGAGGGCCTCACACCGAAAGCAGTTTTCAGCTTATAAAACGAGTAAATAAAGACCAATTCCATTGAAATTCGACACAATTATTTTGCTTACTGTTCTGAAGATATTATATTAATTTGCCCTATATCGGTCCATATTTTCCTATAGTTCCATTATAACGAAGATTGAAGATTCGGCATAGACAAATATTGTATTCGTACTTGTTTACATTTTAAATACCCAAGGTGACCAATTCTGGAGATTTACCACCATTCCCTGGATCCACCAAGAATCTTTACTTTTCCAAGGAACTTGCAAAAACACTTCCGAATGACCTTGTGAAATGCAAAAATGCAGTTGTTACAAAATTTTATATCAAAGAATCTAATGCATTTATGAATTAAAGAACTTCAGCTTTACTGACAGGAGCAATATAAAGTAATAATTTGAAAATAACTTCCATTAATATTCAACACTTCTATTCAATTAAAAAATATATTAATAATAACCCACATTATAATTTAAAGAAGCTATTCATAATACGATACATTTATGGCATTTTCCTCTTTATTGCTACTTTTATAATTTCTCTACTTTAAGGGCAATAGAAATTATTAGAAAAGAGAATAAAAACTTTTATTTTCTTTTCAATTTAACGTTTCAGTCTTCTTCAAACATTGCACTTTCTTTGATTCTTCTTCCAGGTTTTTATATTTTTGTTAACGTTTCTATGCCTTCTAAAGATATTTACTGACACAATTTTCTCTTGACAATAAAATATTAATGTGTGTATTGATAAATGTGTTTATGCGAGGTGCGATAAATAATATTTATAACAAGATAGTTATATATCGCTTTTACAAAACGTTTTCAAAAGATGAAGGCGAATGATTATATAACATCGGTATAGATTTGTTTTTGATTTTTACGGGCAAATCTCAACGTAAATGTTGCTTTAATGCATTTACGTTAAGATTTTTCGAAAAGATGCACAAAAAGGAGATAATGCAAAATAAAGTCGCACCTTAAAGATGATTTGAGGAACAAAGTCGCCACAGGTTAAATTTTCAAATAAAATAAAAATTAACACTTATTGAAATGTTTTAAATTATGAATTCGCTTTGTTTCCCACTTAATATAGAAAAATGCTTGAATAAAATTCAAAAATAAGACTTTAATTTAACACTATTTCGATTTCCATTATAAATTTCGTAAAAATGCAGTTGATGAGTTTTTATGATTCTATCGTTCTTAATTTTTACCTTTTCATCCACCATTTATATAAATTTTATTGATATGTCCTTGGTTAAGCTGATTTACTGAAATTTCATGAAGCTCTATGCCAAAAATGCAAATTATAAAATGGGGACAAAAATGGGAAATTTGAAAAAGTACACAAAAAGTCACACGCAGTTAAAACGTAGCATTTTGCGACTAAAGTCATACGAAAAGTTATCTTTCAAACAAGTATATAATACTGACATTCATAAGCTAAATATTGAAACATCTGCAGGATTACCAAGCAAACATCTGTAAGTGTTCGATAGGAGATTAGAAAAGGAACTACTTGAAATATTGAACCGAACATGAAGAATATACTTTTTCATTGGGCTTAAATAACGATATGCGCCAAAATTCATTATTTAAATTTGTTTCAGACCACAACCTATAGAGTGTTCTCAACGTGACATGGACAGACTGTCAAACAGATAGAACGATGGACATTTAGACTTATGCCTTATAAGTGATTTTAGGAAGTTGGTGTTTATAGAAGCTTCGGTCATCTTGAAATTTGGCATTTAGATTTGGACTAACACAAAATATATTTACACCAAATTTTATAAAAATATCTTCAAATGTATGAGTTGTTTATGCTTAAAATCTCATTCAAGTAGGAGATTTTTATGGGAACTAATTGAAATACTGAACATGTTTAGTTTCAATAGCTTCGTGCTCGGTCAAAAAAAATATATATGCGAAATTTTTATTAAAGTTAATTTAAAAATTTGCGAATTGTAGGGTATTCATAGCGTTGACGTAGACAGACAGCAGGACAGACAGATAATGGTGAAAGATATAAAAATGTAGGTTGTTGTTGACAATCCATTAGAAATCTATTAGTGTAATAAAGCGACAATTGTGTGGGATCCGCAAAACTTATCAAGACTGTGTCCTTGAGACATGCAGAAGACTATTTAAAATAAATTTGCTTTGTGAAAGCGATATGAAGAATAACTTTTAGCCCGTTTTTCGAAATTTTATATTAAACCTCGTTGTTTAAGAACTCAACTACAAATGCATTAACATTATTTCATCTGACAAATAACTTTTTCTATATTTTATAAATACATAGAACCCGTACAATATTATGGAAAAGCCAAAGAATTGGTTACAAAAAAAAACTCACGAAATGCAATAAAAATGTAAAGAAAATAAGAACATCATGTTCGTAGTCAGATATAAAAGAATTCATCTATTGAAAGTTTAGATTTCACCTTGTATAACCAGTAGGTTATTTTCTTTTATATATTTTCTTGTCTATTTTTTTTGTTTGCCAGTGAGAGGTTGTCAATTCAATAGGTCTGTTTGGTATTCATATTTTGCAGTCTTTTCACTCCATTATTCCAATAAATTAAATCCGAATTCAGTTCAATGTTTATGGTCAAATGGTCTTAAGTGTTGGCTTCCTTTCACATTTACTCCATTCATTCATACACCAACTGACTGACTGCCTGACTGAATTTGAGTCAGTGACTATTTTGTCTATACAATATTCATTCCAACCATCTTTACATATTTCTAAGTAAAATTACGTAAATAAAATCTAAAAGATTTGAGTGATTTTTTTGTACGTCAGTTTAATGTGATAATGCATACAATTTGCGAACATAATGGAAATCAAATTAAATGCTTTCGTAGAGGGAACAGAAAAAATATAAATCGATTTAAGTGACATATTTCATATAAAGAAGGGCAGAAGCAGAAAAGGAAGAAGAAATAAAAGCAAAAAGTGTGTATGAAACATATTTTATTTATTAGTATTTTCTTCGAGTTATTTATTTAACGTCTAATAAAGCAAACTGTTTGAATAATAGAAATTTAAAGGAAATGTCGCACAATTACTTTACTTTGTGAAATAAAAGCAAAGAAACCAAAAAACATTTGTATAAAAATAATAAAATACATTTGTGTAATAACATTTATTATACCCTACACCACCATAAGTGCTGGGGGGATTATGCAAATTGGTGCAGAAGTTTGTAACGGAGAGAAAAAATGGTACCAATTTTTAGTATACCGTTCGACTCAGAATCACTTCCGTCCGTCCAGCTGTCTGTCCATATAAAGCTTTCACGCAAAGTCGCAGTTTGAAGATATGTTAATGAAATTTGGCACATACACGTGCTTATTGATGTTTATAATCGGTCCCTTATTTTATATAGACCCTATACAAATGTCTCTCCGTATTGGGGTTTTTAGTCCATTAAATTCCCAAATAAAAAACAGATTTAAAGCAATTTTTGTGCAAGTAAGATTAATTATATTATAATAATATGAGCACCATTCTATAAGTCTCATACAACCACCCTTCGAAATATCACTTTCATCCTCATAAATCGCACATAAACGTGGGTATTGTAAAAATATTTAGTCAAATTAGGATAAATATAAGCTAAATCCGCTGTGCATGTTGAACGAAGTCGGTCCATAATTTGTTCTAATGCATTAATGTTAGTAAATTATTCGAGAGTCGTTCATAAATTTTTCGTATATACAACAAACAATGTGGTGTAGGCTACTGCATAGTCGGGCTTGAACGTCTATAACTTTTTTACTTCCTGGTTCTTTGAAATAGTTTTTGATTTCACATAAAAATAAAAATGACTTCATCAAATATTCAAAGATTCATAGGAAAATTGTGTACGAGGAAATTTTTAGAAATTTACAAAAATAAACTGTTCCCAGAATGAGGTAATTTTATTATTGGATAACTTTTCCTAACCTCTAATATTATAAGTGATTTATCGAATTGTGTTAAGTTTGAAAATGAATTTTTGATAATTATATGGTTCATTATAGAACGAATTCAGGTATAAAAACATCTTTAGACTTTGACATTAATACAGACGAATTAAAAGCTAAATAGGTGTGCAATTTAGCAACAAATTATTCTAAAAAGAAGAGTAAAAGAACGATCAACATCAAAAACAAATTTTAAAATCGTAAAACTTTAACAAAG